>JAULKJ010211465.1:0-13978 GCA_032355405.1 Rubia balearica
CAGCTATGCTAAGTAATACAGTGTTGATCAACTGCACTTTCCCAACATATGATAACCTTTTAGAGCTCCAACACTTCAATCTTCTTCTTATATTACTAATCAACTTTATACAATCTCCTTTAACCCATTTAGTCTGTGAGAATGGTAATTCCAGATACTGTAAAGGGAAGTTCCCCTTCTTTACTCTACGAATATCAGCCAGAAACAATTTTTCCTTCTCTTTCAACTTGGAGAAATAGATATTAGACTTTTGTTCATTAATTTCTAACCCAGACACCTTCATAAATTCAGCCAGACTCATTTTCACTCCTTCCAGGGATTTTTCATTTGCACCACAAAAGATTAGCAGGTCATTAGCAAACAGAAGGGTATGAATGGCTGACCTGTTACATATTTGATGATAATCAATGTTTTTCCTCCTAAACTGCAATGCCATCAGTCTAGAAAAATTCCATACTAATGACAGATAATAAAGGAGAAAGAGGGTCACCCTGCTTAACCCTTTTTTTTCGGCACAAAATTTTCAGATAAACAATCATTCAGAGACAGATATAATTGATAATTCATTGTGCATCTTTTGATCCAATCCACCAACTGATTTGGGAACTTTAAAAGTCTCAGCCACTTAATTAGTAATTCTCAATTAAACTAATCAAAAGCCTTACTAATGCCAACTTTCACCACACAACTAGGCTTCATGCTCTCCATATTGTATTTATACAATAGTTCCTGAGTTTGCAATATATTATGTAATATATACATTCCCTTCACAAATGCACTCTGGCTATTGCTAATGAGAATATGCAGAATCTCACTGCTCCTATCACAAGACACCTTAGTAATGACTTTATAAACTATAGAACAACAGGATATAGGTCTATACTCAGATGCATATTGAGGATTTGGAACTTTAGGAATTAGTGTCAATACAACTTTACTTAAAATACCTGGAATTTCTTCTCCACTGAAGAAGCTCTGCACAGACTTAAAAAAACCTTCCCAACCAATCTCCCAAGTGCTTTTGAAGAATTTACTTAAATAACCATCAGCTCCTGGGCTTTTGTTCCCATTGATACTTCACAGTGCTCATATGAATTCTGAGTTTGTTATTGGAGCAATCATGCTTGCCTATTGTTTCACTCTTAAGGTGCCTCCCATTTCCACCACTGAGCTATCAATGGTACTTGTTTTTCCACTGACCCCCAGGTGCTTCTTGAAGTACTCCACCAGGTATTCTCTAATATCCTCTTGATTTGTAATTAAATCTCCATCCACCATCATATTCACAATGTTGTTTTTGTACTACCTATTTTTCATGGTTGCATAGAACATTTTGGTTGGCCTGTCACCCTCTTTAAGCCATTAAACCTTGTCCTTCTATTGTATAAACTAGTTTGCAGCATCTTCTAATTTCTCCACTTCTTTTCTAGCATCAACGTCCTCCTTTTGTCTTTAACTGTCTTCTGGTTTGTCATTCAATTTTCCTTGAGCTTCTAGCTAGATCTTCCTAGCCCTTTTTTCCCTTCTGTTAGATATTAGAAAATTCCCTTCTTTGCAGTTTCAGAAGTGGTTTTTTCAAACTCTTCATTATTTCAGTTAGATTCTTCAAAGTATTCACTGGCCTCCATTTCCACACATTTTTCACAATGTCTTCAAATCCTGGTGATGGGTCCCACATATTAAATTATTTAAATCCCTTATAATTCCCTCTTTCACCCTCATTCCAGTTTAAAATCAAGGGGAAGTGATCAGAGAGTAACTCTGCTTTTACTTCACAATAAGATCTGCTTAGTTTCTCCAACTAGGTTTGATTCACTGTGCTCATGTCAATTCTGCTTTGTATTGTTTCCCCTTCAGGTCCTCCTATTACTCCATGTGTATAACTGCCCCTGTGTTTTTCATTTCAGTCACCTGGTTTTCCTCTATAACTTACTGAAAATCCATCAATTCATTCTCCTCAACTTCTTCACCTCCTATCTATTCCATCATATCCAGAGGGGAATTAAAATCCCCCAAAATCACCCAAGGTTATCACTTCAGAGCCCCAAGTTTTTATAAACTCCTACAAGGTTTTTCTCCTGCATACTGTGTTATATCCGTAAACTACAGTGAGGTAGATCACGTGGTTTCTCCCCTTCATATTCAACTCAATATCTATCCATTGTGCTCCCATGTTTAGTAGATTTATCTCCATATAGTCCCTCCTCTAACATAACCATATTCTGCCCCCTTTTTCCATACTGCTATTAGTCATCATCTCCCAGCCAAGACCAATACTACTCCATACTTTTTTTTAATCTTCCTCCTTAATTTTTGTTTCTAGTAAACCCAAACAACCAACCCTATTCTCCATACAGAACCTGTTAATTTTCTTGTGCTTATCACACTTATTTAACCCTGGAATGTTCCAACATGAAACTTTATCATTCATGTTTATCAAGTGGATCTATTAATAAGTTGTAACTAGTACCTGCAATCTGCCTGTCACTGCCTCCATCCTTCCTCTTCATCTGATCCTCCTTTTCTTTTCCCTTCCATCGCTGAGCACCTCTTGCATTTTGGATTTCCTTTCCATTCTTGTCTTGTTTCTCCTTATTTACCTCTTATTTCACAGGTACAAATATCTAGTTGTTCTTTGGTTTCTCCAGGTCCTGTTTTCTACATGTTTCCTCCTGATGCCCATACTCCTCACACTTACCACATTTAACCGGCATCCATTCATACTTGATCTCCTATCTAACTATCACTTTCCTCTCTCTTTTAAGTATTGTACCTTTTCAGGTAGCTTGTCATAGATTTTCATCTCTATTTTAACTCGGGCAAGAGTTAACCTCTCCTTCTCCTTAGTCATTCTATCTAAGCATATTGGCTTACCTAATGGGCTCACAATCTTACAATATGGGCTCACAATCTTAATTATAATTGTAGGTTGCCAATAAACTAGGGGCATATTTGGGAGCTGAATCCAGATTGGGACTGTAGTAGGTTCAAGTAGTTCACAATTTGCATCCCATGCTTTTAGAATCACAGGCATACTATCGAAGAAAAAAACACCAACAACAAGCAGTTCTTCTCTAATACTGATACTTGAACATTTCACCATAAAAATCCCAGGTTTCAGTTTCGATAACTTTGCTATCTTCTTTCCCCAGATCCTGAAGAAATGGCCTCTCATCACTTTAAATGGATGACTTCTCCTCAAGATCTTGCATACAACTGTATCTTCCCATTGCTTTATGCTCTCCTGAACATCTTCTACTGAAATTTCCCTCATTTATAGGCCTTCCACCATAGTTCTTTAGCAATCTCACTTCACAGTTTCTCTTTTCTGGGCTCTTTGATTTCCTGCTCAACTTCTTCACCCCAAGACAGTTTTCGCCCTTGCTCCAAATTTCCCACCGTTGAGTTTTCATCGATTTCACTGAGCTTGTCCATCATAGTTGGTGTGACAATCTCTTTTCCCACTTCCCTTTTTTCCTCTACCAGTATACTTTTCAGTCCCAATTCCTCCTTCTCAACCTCTTTGTTACCATTTTCTCCTTCGACTGTCAAATTAACATCCTGGCTTAGAGATGTTGTTGCCATTTGTGATTTCCACCGGCTTCTACTACCCAATCTGCCTATCAGAGTGGCTAATCTTGTGTAAACCCTAAACCAGATTAGAAGATAAAGTACCGTTTGAAAACACATAGTTAAATGTGTAATCGCTCGCAGTAATAGGAGAGAGAAGTTTAATTTATATGCATCCTAATATACATTTATTAGGACACTTATAAATATCCTAATAGTTTTGATATTGGGTAGCTTTTATAATGTCCTAATTATATATATATTGGGAAACTTTTACTATGTATCACACAACATTATAAAGTTTAATTTTATAAGCACTCTAATATGCATTTGTTAGGATGCTTTTTATAGTAACGTCCCTATATAAGTGTCCTAATAGGCCTTATTTGTTGTAGTAAATTACAGATTATATTATTCACATAATGACCCCCCGCTTAACGGTTACTCGGTCTGAAACAGGACTTGTTAACTTTTGTCATTAGGGTTCATATTAAATAAAGAGTGTGGGTCTCTATCAAAAAAATATTATTTGGGGGTCATAAGTTTATGGACAGTCCACACATTTGTTTACCTTATACACTGCATTTATTAAATTACATACTAAATTTAAAAATATATTTTTAATATCACATATTCTTATATTTTTATGTTAATATAAATCAATAAACATAATAAAAATTCACCAGTCTATCTATCTGCCGGTGAAACTTAAACATCAGCCGCTAGCTGGTTCTCAAAGCCTTCATCACTGGAATTATGAACATGGATCCCTTGGCCTTCACCAGCTATAGACCAAATTAATTTCTTTATTTTGCTCATCATCAGGTCCTTCCATATGATCAGCACACATAATTCATAAATCTAGCTCGGATCCAACAAGCTACATCCTGCAAGTTTACAAGAAAATGAAAATTAGGAATAGAAATAAAAGAACAATAGTACTACCGAAGAAAACTAAACCATCAATACCGCGGATATATTATACTCCAAAATAAATTTGCAGTAGCGGAATCATAAAATTTGCAGTAATTCTAACAATGTGATTTTTTTACTGCGAGAGAGAGTAAATTCATAATCTATAGTGTATAAAATGAAAGGAAAATAATTTATTTTTAGAGAAGTGTTCTCACATTGATCAAAGGAAATGAGGGCGCCGGAATCGTAGTACTCAGCGAACGCAGACGATGAATTTTGTTGTTTCAAAAGAGAATTTTCCTTGATGATCAAGCTAGAAACAGCACCACCGCATTGCCTAGGTTGAGTTTGGTAGAAAACCTTGGAAAGCACAAGTTCGCCTTCCTTTTCATCCTCACTATTGCCAAGGTGATACTGATGCATCACCCAATTGGTTTTCTCTGGTTTCCTTTGCCTCCCATAGTTGGTGTAGAGTACAAGTATCTTCTTGAACCCTCTCACTCTCCCTTTTACACCAACCGCCCTTGTCTTCCCTGTCTTGTGCCAACGTGTTTCACACCCATCGATGTCTGTGTGTACTTTCCTCCGCTTTCGAGTTCCCGTCGTGTATGCCTTCGAGGGCCGGTGGAAAAAATGCCGAACCAACCCGTCTGTGCTTACCCCTGCAATATCAACCAAAACAATATTTTTCAAAGATATCTGTATGATGTCATGCATTTTTTTAATATTAAGGACTCATATCTTCAATTACTCTGGTTCAATGGAATACATGTTTTGAGTTCTGGACAACATTTTCTTTTGTTTTGGACAGCAGTTATGACCTAAGTAATGCCAACAGTTTTAAGGATATATGATCTTGCATTTCTAATAATTCATTAGTTACCTGGTAATTTTTCTGGATGTGTGTAGCAAATCCCATTCTCTCCTTCAAGAGTGTGGATAAACTCATCAATCAGAGGATGAAGCTTAAGAACATCTGACCTCACCTTAGCCTCCAAATGCTCAAGAATTTCTTGATCGCTCGGATCGAATTTCACCCCAGCAGGCAGTCCCGGAAGGTCGTTGATTCCAGCCTACAACCGAAGATTGAAAATGTTAACCTTTCACTAATCATGGATACATATAGAACACAAAAGGATCGATCTAACCTTTTCTTGGCATTTAATTTTTAGACCGCAGGAGGGGCAAACCATCAATTTGTGACTTTCAGGGCTCTCATCATTCTCTTTGAAGACACGATCAGAACTACAATAAGTCATGATGTCTGTTGTTCTCTTATGGCGATCATTCCCTGTTCTCCTTCAAGAAAATCAATTAATCTTCTCCAGAAAGACTAAGGTAAGAAAATCAAGAAAGGGTTCAAAGCAAAAAAAGAAAAAGTAACTTGTCTCCCCTCACATTGCACGTGTTCTCGTTCCAGTGTTGTAGATAGTGGGGAAAGTATTGAGTTCTCTCCTTGTTCTAGTTTTATTGTTTGTATGTGTGGACCGGTAACCATACAGTATTATTAATATGCTCCCAAACTTAGAAAAGAGATTGCTTGTACCTCACGTTTTCGACTTAAAAATTAAATAGAATTGATAGAAGCTAGAATTAATAGAGCAAGAAACGCATATCAGCTTAAAGGACTGGATACTTTGATTGATACTCCGTCGGTTTAATTAGTATTATATGTTTTTGTTTCAATTGAAAGTTTCCGGGTCCATTTTTTATATTATTCCTTCTGTCCCAATTATTTCTGCACAGAAATTTTTCACGTTCTTCAATATATATGTTTGAGTGTAAATATATGTAGCTACGGACAATAAGGATATAGAAAAATTTAATATTTAAAAACTAAATGTTACAACGAATCTAATCGTATCTTATACAATAAAATTATTGTCCATATGTCTATTCAAATATGTAGTTAAAGTTTTCCATGTTTGACAAAAACAAATTATGTGCTACTTATGTAGACAAGTATGGTACAAAATTGTAGTGGTACTTGCCGTCTTTTTTTTTTTTTTTTTTTGCAATACCATGTATGATGTATCATACTACATGTTGTGGTTTACCAATTTTGAAAATCAATCCCAACCATACATGTTGGACGTAGCTACGAAGTTCGGATGGTATTTGGTATGCAGAAATTATATAAACTGGAAAATTAAAATATAGAGTCTATATCATGTAAATTTGTTTTAAAAATCACTAAAGGAAAATAAGCTTATGAAAAATTAGCATGCTGCCTTACAGTATCTGAAGCATTTTGAAATTTAAAAACATTGCAAAAACTACTCAGCAAAGTTTTAAAACTAATGACTTTGTCTTTACATCGACATACATACTAGTATATAGTTAAGTGCACAATCACCACTTTCTGCTCCTCAAATTTAATATCTTAGTCTCCAAGCATTCAGTTTCAACTATTTAATTTGAGGCATATTTTATAGTTAGGGTACCATTAGAAATTGTATCTCCAAAGATATTTTTGTGAATTTTAACTTGTAAGAATGTGCATAATCTGAGGTTGCATGAGCACTATTATAATTTTCCTGCAATTATAAATAGTAGTATTAAAATGCACATTCTACATATTTAGAATGCACATTTATAGTACACAAGAGATTCGATGTATGAATTTTTAAGTTGAAGAAGATCACCGTGGACCATAGAGATAAACAAATAAAGATAGATTATTCTAATTAACTAATAAACTAATGTTTAACTTTTCATTTTGCATAGTAATTATTTCGTTACAATACGATAGTAATTTAGAATATAAAATTTTATACAATAAGTTATGGTACAGTATAGTATCATACTTAGATTTTAAGTTACTAGTATGGTAATGATAGCATTGTTTTGTGTACGAAATAAAAAGAATAATTGTGTCATACTCAATTGGTAGCTATGAAATTCTTTATACATTATTTATATAAATTTACATGGAAAAATCTATTCTAACCTTATATTCTAATGCACACGCTCAATCTTTACGGGGTGCAACAATGGCTAAATTGTAATGATATATGTTTACAAAACAACTCACTAAAATGACATTTATTGAAAATATCAGCGACCTGCAAATGTGTAGGAACATGTCAAACACAAAAACCTTCATGTTCAACCATCTCACAAACAAAGTGGTAGTCTACATCAATATACTTGCTACGATCATGATGAATCAAATTGGTAGCAAGATATGTGGCAGAACTACTACAAATTAGAGGTATCATAATACTTTTCTTGTAACACTTATTAAAATATTACAACACTTTATAAAGTGTTATTTAAACGTTTGAAAAGTGTTACCTAAATCTTGAAAAGTGTTACATTAGATCTAATGCAACATCATACACATTAATCTTAGTATGTTATAGTGTAGAGACATTATCACAATAGAGAGTAACATGATGGCAAGAAAATACCCCAAATCAGTAAAAAGCTAACGCTGCCAAATTGTTTCAGCCGCAGTGTATGCAACAGTATATCAGATTTAATTGAGGATTTAGACACAGTAGGTTGATTTTTTAGAGCGCCTAGAAATAAATTTCTTCCCTGGAAAAATGGCATAGCTAGTGATAAAGCGATGACTGTAAGGACAATCAGCTCAATTGTCATTAGAAATGTCACCCCTAAGGCAGGGTAGTTTGTCGAGTGGACAAAAGGCCAAATTCTAAGGTACCCTTCAAATACCTGAAAATTTCTCTTCATATCATGAAAGTGAAAAGTACTAGGAGAATACATAAACTAAGAAACCATATTATCAGCATAAGCAATATCCAGACGAGTCACGATAAAATATTGAAGTACCAACCATATACTGTGATAATGTAACTCCAGAAACACAGGATGTGTGTACATATTTAACAATACGAAGATGAAATTTCTTTAGTATATCAAACACATATATTTGTTCAGACAAAAACATGCTAGAAGGAGTACGCGTCACCTGAATGCCTAGAAAATAATGGAGATCCCCCAGATCCTTTACATCGAACTGAGACGAGGGAATAGAAATGAGTTTATGAACCAGAGCATAACTACTACCTGTGAGAACATTATCATCCACATAAAGAAGTAAAATAAACATATATGTGACCTTGGTAAACAAGTATAGAGGTGTCACAAGTGTTGTATTTAAACCAATAGACAATAAAAAAAATTCCTAAAACTAGAAAACCATGCTCGCAGAGCCTGTTTCAACCAATATATGGATTTACTTCATCGACAAATGTAATTTGGCTTTGAGGGATGCGCAAAACCCTCAGGATGGCGCATTTAAACTTCCTCATTTAAAAAACCATACAAGAAAGTATTTTAACATCTAATTGATGAACAATCCAATTTAGAGAACTATATGCACGATAGTAGGTTTCACTTATTGAATAAAATTTTCAAAATAATCAATACCTACCTGTTGGTGATTGTCGAAAACAACAAGTTTGGCCGATAACAGTAATAAAAATAGTTATTGACGTTTACCTAATTGGTAACCCTGACACTATACATTAATTATATTTATATGGTAAAAAAATTATTCTATCTTCATGCACTAATATTTCGGTTGATCTTTTGACAGGTACGATTTCTTACCTCAAAATTCCAGCCCTAAAAAATTGTTCTACAAGTTCAAAGTTTGTTTATGTCGAAACATCATATCCTTAAGAATTAGCGTATTCTAAACGAAGAACAGTTTTCATAAGCAACGAGACAAAATTTTAATGTCAATGTCTAAAAGACATAATCCATCTCTTTAATCATTCTATCATGGACTTTCAAAATAAACTTAGAGTGGGTTTCTTGACAGTCCACATAGTTTTTACTCTATATACTACATTTGTTAAATTACATATTAAATGTAAAATTTAATTTATTTATTTTGTTTTTATTATATATTTTTATATTTTCACATTCAAATACACATTGTTATTTGTTTTAACTTTTAAAATGCAATACTCTCTCTCTTTCAGGAAAATCTGCAGACTTTCCTTTTTTGGGATTCCCAGACAAATCTGCACACTTTCCCCTTTTAGTAAAATTCGGCTTTCTAAAAGACATAACTACCATTACAAATTTAAAATTTTTACATAACCCATTCCCACAAACCCTTAGTCCTGAGCCCTAAATTTTCAGATCCAAATTTTCCCTTCCACCACCATCCCTCCCCTTTGCCGCCTACCTTCCAGCCACCACCGCTCCACCCCTCTGCCTCCTCCGCTAGCGCCACCCCACCAGATCTACCTCTGCCACCCCACCAGGTCCTCCTTCACCAGCTCCACCACCCCATCTGTGCCACCCCTTTCCTCTCCTCCTCCTTCCTGCTTTACGAGCTTCGCCACCCCATCTCCACCACAACACCAGACCCACCTCCGCCTCCCCATCTCTGTCATCTCATCAGCTTCTCATCATTCCTACTTCACTAGCTCTGCCACCCCATCAAGGCCACCTCCGTCACTCCATCTGTGCCACCCCTCGCCTCCTCCGCTAGTGCCACCCCTCGATTCTATCGCCAACAATGACGCCACCACCTATTGACGCCACTTCCGATTGGCCCCTGATTCTATTGCCACTATTGACGCCACCATCGATTCTATTTCCACCACCGATTCAGATCGATCTGGAGGATGGAAGGACCGGTGGTGGGAGGACAGAGGCGGAGGCGGGAGGCGGAGATGATCTGCGGCTTGAGGCAGAAATCGAACAAGGGAGAGCGGAAGAAAATTAATGGGCAGTTTAGTCATTTCACCAGGGGAAATTCGCAGAGAGAATTTCTCTCTCTGCAGATTCCCTTGGGACGGATGGAGCATTTAAATTTTATAAAAAATTATAACATTTAAAATAAAAAATACACTTAACTGTTTATAAACTTACGGACAGACCACCTTCCATGAAAATTCCTCCTAAACTTGTAGGGATTAATCCACATTAATCACTTAGAAAGGGACTAATGAATATATAAGATAGTTGGATCAACTCTAATTACCATCAATTGGATTAAAAATGTAGTTTCAAAATCCTTTAAACAGAGATCAACTTCAGGGTCCATTGTTCCGCAACCCCAAATTAATAAAGCAAGTTCAAGCTGCATTAAACTAAAAAATACTGCTTAATATGAGAGTGTGTTAGAAATATCGAATAAGATTAACTTTAATTAGTATCAATTGATTTTAAGATTAAATTTAATTATTATCAATTAATTTTAAAATGAAATCTCAATATTTTTTAACGAACTTAAACCTTTAACTATCACTGACATATACATAGAAAATAATCATATTGAATCTTGATAGAATTGTTATAATTAATACATATTTCAAATCTAACTTTTCTTTTACTTTTATAATCTTAGCATTAATACACACTCCATCCGTTCCACTCTAAATTGCTTATTTACTTTTTAAAAGTCAAACTTTGTAAAATTTGACTCTAAATATAAATTAATATATAAATAATTAAAATATCATGTGAGATATTGTTAGATTTATTTTAACATCTATTTTTTAAATATGAATTTTTTATACGACATTATTGTAGGTAATTAGAGAAATTTATGGTCAAAAATGCTTATTGAAAAATTGTTAAAAAGTAAATAAGTAATTTAGAGTGAGACGGAGAGAGCAACCGATAAAACAATGAGAGGCCCTGAAATTAAATTAGTGGGATAATCACTTTTGAGGGAATAGATACTATTCAAAGTAAATTTGGAAGTACAAGAGAAGACAAGAGTAATAAATAAATTAATAAAGAACTCTACCGGCACAGTATAGATGCGACTGCCTACTTAACGAGGAGATTTCTTGTTTTGGCAATTCTTATGAAGTCTACGCAAAGGAATATACGTTGTACATCTGTGTTCGGTGGTGTGCAAAGATATTTTATTCCCACTGTTTGCCATAAATATAATTCCATGGCTTCATTTGCACTCTAGGTTGACAGAGGAAGCCACACCAAATACCGCGATGTATCGCATGTGAAGGGAGGATATAGATAGTTTTCAAAACAAGAAGGATATAGATGTTCCTCTTCCTCTCTCTGGGTATATACATCTCAACGATTAATTGTAATGTGATATATTACCATGTTGATCGTTGCATAAAAGTACTATTTACTTGGTGAAACATTACTAATTTTAATTATAAACTTTTATGGATGATATTATTATACTCTGTTTGCTCTTTTATTATTGACACAGTTTTTTTAAAGGTATTAATTTGTTGGTTGAAGTTAAAATGAATGATTATAACACTACTGCATAGATAGGGTATTAACTGTAGTTAAAGAAGCTATTAGACAAGGGTTTTGACCCGTCGTCTCAGATTTATCGCACACCATCGTTGTCGCAACTCTGACTTCGAAACCTCTTTCGAATTTGATTTAAAAAGGGGCAATATATCAATACAACTATATATACTTGTGAAAGTGCCTGTATAACTCTCAATTGTTTGAAAGTTTTATAAAATCATACTCCCCCCGTCCCAGCATAAGTTGCACAAAATCTTTTTCATGGTCGTCCAGAAACATGTTTGATCATTAATATGTTTAACAACGTATTGTCACGATAATAAAAAGTCCATATTTAGAAATTATTTATTACGATGAATCCAATAATATCACATACGATGATATTATTGTTTATTTATCTACTCAAATACGTGGTCAAAGTTTGACAGTATTAACTAGCAAACAATAAGTGTGCAGTTTAGTTTGTGACAGAGGGAGTACCTAATTAATGAAAGTGCAAATGTAACCCACTGGTGGATATTCCGGCAATGACCGTGCTTTTCCAGCTATTGACCCCCCTCATAAAATGACAAAACTGCCCTCTGACCAAAAGCTAAATTTAGTTGGACAATTATACCCTACCCATCGTCGTCGGACCACTGTGCCACCATTGTACCACCATGCAACCGTCAGACCACCACCACGTCGCCGCTGTAACAAGGAGGATTATATCAACACATTAAGAAAAGTGATAGGGTTATAAGAGCACATCATGAAAATTGATAAGGTTATATCAGCACATTCGTAAAACATGTAGGACTATATCAGCAGATACTATAAAAGTGAAGTGTATGGTAATACACTCGGCTGGCCTTAATGAGTGACTAAAACATCATATATCACCATAAAATTTGGCATCATAACACCTTCATTCATATTAAACACCATTATCACATATCATAACCTCATTTCAAAACCCATCAATAACTAAAACCCTGGGTCGAAGAACACAGCGAATAACAGGTACACATATAACATCGAAGGTCATCCAATCATCAATCCAGACTAAACACAACAAAATAAAAATTTATCATCAGAACCCTATATCTATATACCATACATGGAACATTCTCTATACATATGACGAGAAGAAAAAAAAAAACCAAATCTAGTGAATTAATGGGTTTCAGATGAAAATACCATTTTAAGGGTTCCCACACCTTCACTTCATCATCTGTTGCATCAACCTCACTGAAACTCTTCTTTCATTGCCACAATCACCCTCTGGGACATTGGCAATCGATAGAAGACGTTGAAATGGCAGATGTGTATGGTAGGCGTTTATTTTTTACTGATATGAGACTTTATTTTTTTAGTATGTGTTGATATAACCATACACTTTTTACGAATATTTTGACAAACCCTATAAGTTTTATGAATGTGGCGATTTAACCTTACCAATTTTCATAATGTGCTGATATGACCCTACTTGTTATAGGTGTGGTGGTGGGCGGTGGTGCGGCGATGATGTGGTGGCGGCGCAGCGGAAATAATTTGGGGTTTAATAACGCTAGAGGCAATAACGACATTTCCTATTTTTTAGTTTTTTTTCCAGAAAAATGATGTGCTCAATTCATATCCCCATTTTTAACACATTCAAATTTTAATTTTGTAATTGGATGGAATTTGACATTTTATCCAGTAGAGGGTTATAATGATATTACATGCATGTCTCATATCCTAATTATCTAATTTATGAATTGTTTTGAAAATATTAAAGACTTCCATAGATGAGTGTGAGTTTTGAAGAGTTCCGATCGAATCGACAAGAAGACTTAGAAGAGAAGGCTAATTATTGAAAAATGGTAGTAGATGACCTTCGCGGTCCGCGAACACGGGCCACGAACCCATCTAGTTTCCTTTTCTTCTTTATTTTGGAAACACTTTAATCTCTCTCTTACATTTACTCTCCACGACTTACTCTCTCAAAACCCAAGTTTTTCATTTATTGCTTGTCATTAACTCTATCTATGGATATTTACTCATTTATTACGGGTTAAGATAATCTAGGCTAAATATACTGTTATAAGCAATTATGATTTGCAACTTTATACATGTGTTAACCAATGCATTCGGCATATTTAGTATCATGTTTTGTTTGGTTGATTAC
Source organism: Rubia balearica (assembly GCA_032355405.1). Classification (NCBI taxonomy): domain Eukaryota; kingdom Viridiplantae; phylum Streptophyta; class Magnoliopsida; order Gentianales; family Rubiaceae; genus Rubia; species Rubia balearica. The sequence continues at coordinate 13,865 of JAULKJ010211465.1, forward strand.
TATTTTTGGTATTTTTACACGACAAAGGGTTTGGATGACCATTATTGGTTTTCTTGTCTAAATCTCGAGTTTTGTGGAATTAATTGAAACTAATGGACACTTTTTATTCACAAG
>JAULKJ010211681.1:0-13976 GCA_032355405.1 Rubia balearica
AGCATCGGAGTGTTTACCTCCCGGACACCGGGAGCATTGTCTTGCAGGTCGGACGCGGTTCAAGGGATCACGACGAGTGACTTCATACGGTGATTACAAATACATCACAAACAATATGGGTACAGATGATCTGGACATGTTAAACTATTTTATCCTGCCGAGGAGAGGGGAGTTGACTAAATAGGCAAATAATTGGGCGGCGAAGATGCGATCATGCTCTCGTAATTTCTGCCGTAATTCAACAGCTTCTGTATGTTCTTCTACTTTTGCTCTCTACATCTCCAGATCTCACTTGCTCTTCAGCTTCTTTTTATGCACTGTTTAGTAGAAAACAGGCACGAGTTCAGCTACAGATTCTGCCCTCCGGGTATCTAAACTTTTCTTCTTGTGATTATTTATCTGTTTCATTTTATGTCTGTGATTTTTGTTTTCCCTAATATCTTAGGGGGCGTTTGGTTGGGGTGAATCGAGAAAGGGAAAGAGAATCTGAGATATTGATTCTCTTAATTAGTGTTGGTTTATTTTTTTATTATTCTCTTTCCCCATTTCTAATTTTACAATTATCCCAATTGGGGGTAACGCGATTCCTTGTTCATATGGGATTCCCTTTCCCTCCTCTTTGCGGTCCTACATTAGTGTCCCATTTTTCTCTTTGTTTTCTCAACTCCAATGAATAATAGTTATATTATTTATAATAAATATATTATTTTTTATATAAATACTATTATTTTATAATTATATAATATATAGCAATATTATAATTTTACTTAATTAAATTTAATAGAAAAAATAATTTCATGATAAAAATAATATCATAATTTTACTTTTTGAGTTGTACATGGGTGGAATATTAATAAAATTAATATTTATATAATTTCATAAAAATAATATAATTTCATAAATATTATTATATCATAGAAGTCAGTCAAACAAATTGAATAATTTACCCTTTTTTTACCCAAATGAAGGTAATACGTGAAGTTTTAATTTGGTTCTATTGTTTTTGATGGAGGTGGTGATATATTGGTGTAATATAGTTTTCGATGTTGAATAAACAATGTTTGATTTATAAAATACAACTATTTTATTAGAAAATATATGTGTGTTGACAGATATTTTGGATTTGCATTGATTTTATATTTTTAAAATAATATCCTCTAGATGTCCATTTTAAAAAGATTTTCGTATGTGATTTTTTAACATCATTATTAGTACATTTTTATATAAAATGAACTGCATATTTTTAAATCAATTTGTTGCATGTAATATGAAATTAAAAAATATGTAATAATGACAGTATGTGAATAAAATATTTACGACAAATTATAAATAAATTTACATATTTTTTAATCACATGCAACATATTAATAAATTAAAGATGATGAACTACGTATTTTATATTAAAGATTTTTTATATGAACTAGCTATGACAATAAATCATGAAACACTTTTATATTTTTTAGCAGATTTGATAATGTGAAATAATTTATACTTATTTATGATATTTTATAAATAATGTTAGAAATTAATAATTGTTTCACTAGTGTGAACCAAACAGTAACAAAGAGAATGAGAAAGAATTTGATTCCCTTTACACAATTAAACCAAACAAATTTTAGAAAATAGGGTTATTCCTTTCCTTTCTTTTCCTTTCCCTTTCTTGAATCCTTTCTCTTTCCCAGTTTGAACCAAACGACTCCTTTGTTACCTAGGTCTTTTCTGTACAATCCATTAATAATTTATTCTTGATCTACCAGATCTGATAAATGGTACGATATACTGATTTTCATGAATGAATTCTTGTCATTATTCATCTGTTTTTGATACATAAATGAAAAAAATAGATATATTTTAAGGATAAATTCATTAAAATTATTGAACTGTAAAATTTAATTGAATGTGGATATCATTCCGAACATTTGCTCATTTTGCAATTGATCGACACCTTATATTTTGATTTATATGCAGTTGCGCATTCGAACTTTCATTTCGGGATTGCTTTGGAAATCTATCAAGGTATGATTTTTTATTATTATATCCATTTCAAGTTTTAGCCTGCGTTTATGTGCATTCTATGTTTTCTCTGGAGCATAAAGGCGACACTATAGAAGTGAATTTCTCTTAGTTAAGGTTTAAATTATTAAGAGAATAAATAGAGTACATGAAGAACATAAATGTAAAAATTTGAACCCTAATTTAATGTCTAGAATCTTCTATTTTAACACGCCCCAAGCGAAGTGTCAGATGGTCAGAGGCGTAAAGTTTAGACCTGAAGAACTCAAACAAAGAACGAGACAATCCTTTAGTCAAAATGTCTACAGGCTGAAGTGACGTAACATGGTGATGACGAAGCTTGCCCCAAAAAACTAGCTCACGGACAAAGTTATAGTCAATGTCAATGTGTTTTTCCCGCTTGTGCCCAACTAGATTTTGAGCCAGAAAGATGGCATTGTTTTTATCACAAAGTAGAAGTGGTGGACTGGAGAGGGAATCGAAGATCACGCAGTAGATGAGATAACCAGACAACTTTCACCGCATTATTAGCCAAGGCACGATACTCAGACTCAGTGCTGGAACGAGAAATTGTGGGTTGCTTCTTAGCACTCCAGGAAATAATATTGCCAACCCATAAAGACAACATACCCATATATCTAACGATGAGTCTCAAAACATCGCACAAAATCTGCATCAGAGTAACCCAAAATCTAGAAGTGTGAGCCAAGCTAAAAAACAAACCATAATGCATAGTCCCATGAACATAGTGGAGAATACGTGTAAATGCGGAAAAATGATCATCCCGAGGATCCTGAATGTACCGACTGACTGAATTTACTGCAAAGGCAAGATCCGGACGAGTGATAGTGAAATATTATAAAGCACCAACCAAGGATTGATGAAGAATGGAATTGACAAATTTCCCACTGGTACTTCCTTGAAACTATGACTGCTAAAGAAATAGAGAGATGGTGGAAGTGTCGGTCATCCTAACTCGACTAAGAATATCACGGGCATACTTGGCTTATCCCAAGAACAAACCCGATGGAGTAGAATCTACCTCCAAGGCAATGAAATAATGCAAAGATCTTAAGTCCTTAATGGAATACTCCTTATCAGTCTGAGCAATGAACTGGAAAATTGTCGAGGAGTCGTTTCTAGTAAGAATTCTATCGTCTACATAAAAAAAAATGTAGCAGAGTAGTGCCTCGAGAAAATATAAACAGGGACATGTCTGCCAAACTGCAAAGAAATCCAAGATAATGTAGGTAAGTGCGAAACCACTAGAACCAAGCGTGAAGAGCCTGCTTGAGGCAATAATTAGCTTTTCGCAGGCGTCAAAGATAATCGAAATGAGCATGGTCCTTGTGACCAACTGGCTAATCCATATTAACTGGAGCATCAAGCACACCCTTCAGAAAGACATTCTTAACATCCAGTTGATGTATAGGCCATATCGACGCATGGTGGGAATGGAAAGAACTGTGCAAACGGTGGACGCCTTCACCATGGGGTTGGAAAGTGTGATCAAACTTTAATCTTAGAATCTAATAGAAGCCTTGTGCCACTAGTCGATCCTGGTAGAAATCAATAGTACCCATTTGGAGCCAACAAGATTCATTTCTGGAAGGTGGATAACTAAGTCCCAAGTATGCTGGTGGCGAAGTGCGGCCATTTCCTCATCCATGGCCGAAACCCAGCAAGGATCTCGAAGAGCTGCACGATAATACCAGGGCTCGCTCTAAGGAACTAAGGCCGCTAGAATAGCAAACACCTCATAATCAGAGAAAGATCAAGAGTGTCGAGAACCATCTTCGTCTGCATGGTCATCTAGTGCTTGTGAGTGAGAGGTTGCTCAAGAGAGGCATCGGTAACAGCGACAGGAGAATATGGAGCAGGAGTGATGTGAAGATGGGGTGAAGGTAATGGTTGGATACATAGGCGTCGGGGCTAGAGAAGTGTGCATCGGGGTCGCAGCAGTTGAAGATAATACTAGAGCATCGTGATCGAAACAAAGGGTGCAAGGTGACCAGGTAGAGAGCGATATGGTGTTAGAGCTCGGTGGAAATGACCATATAGGTGAGAGATATGTAAATTCTGAAAGCTTTAAATGAGAGGTAGATCAGGTAACCCATGCATGAGAGACATAAGGAAATAAAGTCTCATCAAACTACACGTGAAGTGAGACATAGATGCGTCCAGTAGTCTGATCGAGACACTTGAATCCTTTATGAGGAGAGTTGAATCCAATAAAAACACAAGGAATGCAGCGAGGTGCAAAATAATTAGGCATAATAGCACACAAGCAAAGATACACACGACAACCATATGGGTGAAAAATATTTATCTTATGTAGATTTTTTTAAAAGACCTCGAATGGAGACTTGCCACTAAGAATAGAACTAGGAAAACATAAAATTCAGAAGAGAAAACATCCACCCAATAATAATTTGACACGGTAGAATGAAATAACATGGAAAGGTCACTCTTCATGATGTGATACTCATCCCGGCCTTTTGGAGCAGGTGTATAGGAAGAGGACATATGGTGATGAATTCCAAAAGACACAAAATGAACGAAAAACGATAATTAGTGAATTCCTCTCCCACGTCTGTCTCCAAGAATTTGTCCTTAGTGGAGAATTGAGTTTCGACAAATTTATGGAACTAGAGAAAGGTGTCAAAGAAATCATACTTACGGTATAGCGGAAGAAACCAAGTGAATTGTGAAAAATCATTGATGAAAGCAGCATAATGAGAATGACCCTCCACAAATAAAATTGGGGACGGTCCTACAAATCACAATGCACCTTATCTAATGAACCAGTGGCTCTCTTGTCACTGGTAGAAAAGGGCATACATTTGATCTTAGGCATATGACAAGAAGAACAACTAACTGGTGCATGTAAAATATAAAAGGGCGGACATATGCCCCGTTGACTCAAGAATTGAAGAGTGGCATAAGACGCATACCTAAGGTGAGAATGACACGACTCAAAAGAAGCTCGGAGTTTCCCAGAGCGTAATTCACCTAAGAAGGGGGAGTCACTTGTCTCAAGAAAATAAAGACCTCATCTATGATGACATTTACCCACTATCGTCCTTGTATGCTTGTGCTTAATGAAAAATGAATCAGCAAAAAAAACTAATAATCATAGATAAATCTTGAGTATGTTTACTAATGGGCAGTAAACTTTTGGTGATCTGAGGAAGAGACAAGCCATGAAGATTGCACTGACCAGTAGACATTGATTCACCATTTCCCACATATACAGAATGAGAACCACAACAAGCGATGTACCTTCTCAAATGATAGAGAACTATAATTCATGTGAGAAGTTGCTTCAGAGTGAATAATCTATTGATCAGTGGAATAATTACTAGAAGTGTGAGGATCGGAGGAGAGCATAATTGTAGGAGATTGAGATAAAAAAAGGGATTCCACAAGTGAGTATAATTGTTGGAGCAAGACCCGCAATGTGCAGTCGAAAGCAAGGAAGTAAAACTTGAACAAGATGTGAACGTAACGCACAGTCAATATACTAAGCGTGTGTGCTTCATATACCTCACTAAGGTCTTGGGTAGGAGCGTGTGGGTTACATGCGTTGGATTGCCTTCTTCACCAGAAACGCGCATGAGTATCACTCGCTCGTCATGACTCTACAAGAACGTTGAATCTGAGCACAGTAGAATCCGCTACTTGATGAAAGGGATGATGGAGGTAAGACTGGATGGACAAAAAGGCAGAATGAAGACCAGACTGACCAGTGTGAGGGAGGGTTTCCGGAGATGTTAGAGAATACTGTTTGAACAATGACAAAAAAATGAAGCAAAATAGAGATTTTTTCCAGTGCAGAATACGTGAGAACATCGAAAAAAGATAACAGGGTCTGAGAGGATCTAACTCTAGCCCACATTGAGGATGACACTGGAATATGCTATTGGTACTTGGTCGGGAACAGAGACCGGAATCACCGAGGAACAGCTTAAGAAGGATGATGACCAGCACCTCGGGGTTATCATTTTAATGAATAACCCCGAGCACGAGCAAGTCAAAGACAAGATTTATATATTTCTCCCCACTTTACTTCTAACTACTAAACAGTAGATAGTGGTAAGATCAGGTACATCCACAAAGACCAAGGGGTTCAAAAGATAGATTCATGGAACTCACACATAAGCGTCACCAAATGTATGTGTTGGGAATAGAGAAAATATGGGGGTTTTGGTTTGACAGATTAATCTACAACTAAGAGCACATAAAACTAGATAACGATAAAAAGATGAATTAACTAGCCTTGGGGGAATTTCCATCACATATTAACATTTAGACTCGATCCTCAATTCCTATTCTCACAATTAAAATTTAGCTACCCTATTCACTATCATACAATGTGGAAAGGTTGATTCATCAGGAACTCCCACGATGAATAATATCTTGGTCCCCCCTTCCCCCTTGTTATACTCTCACCTCTGCCCATTATAGGTAGATGTGCGATAAACTGGTCCTCTCTATCCCTCACTCCCATGGTCAATGAACCTGCTTCTAACACATAGTAAATTAACACAAAAGAGTAGCATGACTCAGTGGAACCTCCACAATGAACACCCACTCAATGGCGTATGCTTTTACAACTGAGAACATTATTATCTCATTGATTCCTCCCTAGAAGTGCATCCGATCTAATTTACCACAAACACGAGATGTGATTTTTGGAATTAGACTACGCCCCCCAACATGATTAAAATAACCGAATCAATTGCTCGTAATTCATGTATAGTTCATAGCCCAATTCAATTAAGTCCTCTAGCCTAATTCAAACAAAGAATTAACAATCATGCATAGTTATCACTCCTAAACACGACTTTCACCTTTGACCAAACCATACAATTAGTTATCATGCAATGAAATCACTTAGTTGTACATACTAACATCAATCATGCATCATCATGATAATTAAAATCCAGCAACAATAATAACAAGAGCATATAATAAATGAACCTAGGAATCTCTCAGGTCAATAGTAAAATACGTTTACAAATGCTCCCAAAATACTAAATATAAGCTACAATAATTAAACCCACAACAAAATGGCTTTTAGAGATATAAATGCTATGTAATAAATGAAAAAATGGAGGAAAATGTGTAGAGAGTTTCAGATCCGCCTCCCTCTTCTTATCTAATAGATAAGGTTGCTTTTATATAATGGGGGAGAAAGAAGCCTTTTACCCACTGGTCAAGACCCTAGTCAACAGATTGGCATGAATTGTGCCAGCCGGCACAGACCGTGTAAAATTACATGATCCATTCTCCAGGACCATGTTGTGGGAAAACTGAGTGGTACGGGCCGTATAGAATTACATGATAAGTTTCCTGGAGGTAGTCTCCAAGCAAACTGATTTACACTGACCGTGAAAAATTGCACTGTCCATTCTCTGGGACCTGAGTTTCTGCCTTTTGATTTACATGGACCATGTAAATTTACACGATTCGTTCTCTGGTCTTCAAATCTAGGCAAATTGATCGGTACGGTCATGCCCGATGAACATTCCTGACCTTTGCTTGAAAACTTGCTTTTCTTTTTTTCTCTCGAACACTTCAATCTTCTACCATTAAATCCAACGGCCTTCAATTATATTATCAACCTTTCAACTGGCCTTCTATGGATTACCAATCTTACGAATGACTTTCTCCAATAATGATCTTCAATAAGCTCACAAAAACAATAAATTGACCAACCCAAGGAGGAATGTCCTATTAGATTACAAAGTCTTCAAAAATAGATGAGTTAACACAAATAACCAAACTAAGTGGTTTGAACCCCCTAACGTGCAAAACACTCATAAACCTAACTAACCACTAACAAAAACATACAAAGAGTGATGCTAAATGTAATAAGAAAATGCAATCACCACCTCATCATGGTGCTCGCAAACAACCGCTTGAAGCATTCCCAATGTTCATAAAGAGTATCGTCGGAGCGCTAAAAAATATTGCCCAAATGCTTCTTTAGCCCCATTATTTTGGATGCCGGAAGAATTATTCTAGGAACTTCCGCTTCATGTCCATCCATGTCGTAATGCATCCAGTCAGGAGATAGTACAACTAATCTTTGGTTCTATCCTTCAATGGGAAAGGAAAAGCTCGAAGGTTGTAGTCCTGTTCCGAAACTCTTTTCAGCTTTATGTTTGTATGTACGAGGTGGAACTCCAAGATATGTTTGTTGGGGTCCACATAACTCATCCCGTGAAAGGTTGGAAGGCAATGGATCATGCTCGACTTCAACTAGCAAGTCACATTTGCAGGGAGTGGTGGAAATGATGCATATGGGTTGACTCTACAAATTCAAAGCCATGAGCTCCCTCAATGCTCTATTATTCTCAGCCAATATTTCTTCTTCTACTATTAGTGGTGGTTACGAAACCTCGTTTTAGGGCATGGTTGTTTCATTGACTTCCTATGAATAGCTACAAGGCCATGAGTATAGTCCAAGGGCTCTAGGTTATTAGCACGGGTACGTACCATAAACTAAGAGCCAAAGTAATATAGTTCATCAACAATCACAGACACCAAAAAACAATTACAATACACAATGAAATACTACCAACTCAAACAAACAAATACACAAAATAACTAACTACACCAGCTATCAATCAAACAACGCCTAATTCCCCAGCAGAAGCACCTAGTTTTGATGGGCACACTAGTGTCGTCTAACAAGCATACAAATCAAAGATAAGATTCATAGTGTTGCTACCCTATTACTACTAACTACTAAAGAGTGAATAGAGATAAGTTAGAGTCATCCACGGTAAAAAGAGGTTTAAGAGATAGTTCACGTAGCGAACAACCCACACAAGCGTCACCAAGTGTGTGCTCATACAAGGGGTGAGGGTTGTTTGAGTGAAAATCTATCAACTATAAGTATAAGAATGATATCAAACTAACCAACATGCGAAAGTACTAAAAGAGAGTAAGGATAATAATAAGGAGACTTGGGGGTATTTGTTTCACATGTTTAGTTTCAAATTGATCCTTGATTCATATTCACATTCTACAAGTATATCCAAATACAATTCTCGATCACACATTGTGGAGAGTTTGAAATCATATGAGACTAACCGCATTCACCCTCACTAAAGGTGTCCACCGTCCCCAGATTCATCTCTCTTCCCTATTGTTTAACTATAAGGTACACATACAACTAGTCCCCTAGTAGCCCTTACTCCTGAGGATAGTAGTAAATTAAACCTGAGAGTAGCATTACACCTTGGGAACAAGCGTGAATACCCATTCTAGACTTGGACCTCTGACATCTAGAACATTAGTACCTCACTATTTTCCTCTAGGGTTTTATCCGACCTAGGGGTCACAAACACAAGATATGACCTTCAGGATTATTCTATAACTGCAAAATGATTCAAAATTTCCGGCTCAATTGCCCAAAACTCACGTATTGACCATAGATTGACCTAATCCCATATTTAATCCTAATCCAACTCACTAATCAATAATTATGCCTAGTTGTCAGTCCTAAACACAATCTTCACATTGACCAAAGATCAAACCAACAAAAAGACATAATCTTCCCTGGTTCATTCCCGAGCCTAGCATTAAATCATGACATAATATCAATTAATCCTAAATTGTAACCTTAATCATAAAATAATCATAAAAATTTGGCGCAAGCAATAATGATAATCAAGTTATTTAATTGGAGGAATCTAGAATCTCACAATTATACTCTAAACATGTTTAACAAATGCCCCAAAGTGCTAATCTAACAAAACACATAACAAGTGATGGATTAAACATGTCAAACTAAGAGAAATGAAAGAACAATTAATGAAGATGTGTAGGTGTTTGCCCAAAAGTTTGCCTCCTTTTGGACAAAAGGCTGCTTTTATAGGTGGGAGGAGAGAGAAAGAAAAAGTAAACCCTAAAACCCTAGTCAAAGCGTCTAGCACGGACCGTGTCCAAGGTGTCTGGTACGCACGGTCTGTTCTCTGGGAGTTGTTTTTGAGCTTCCTGGGTTTTTGAAAATACAAATCGTGCATAATTGCACAATCCATTTCCTAGGTCTTGAGTTTTATCTTAGGAAGTTTATGAAAATACTGACTGTGCATAATTGCACACTTCATTCCCCAAGCCTTGGATTTTTCCTTATGATGTTTCTAAAAACAACGGACCGAGCATAATTGCGCGGTCCATTCCTTGTGACCATATTTCTAGCTCTTTAATCTTCTGAAAAATATGGACCGTGCTTAATTGCATGGTCCGTGCTTTGGGCTTGAGTTCCAGCCTTGGCCACTTTTTGAAAAATATTGTCTATGCTGGTTGGTACGTAGCGTGCCGTTGGCCTTTAATTTTCCCTCTTCTTCTCTCGCTCCCCTTCTTCTCTTCCACCTTCCAACTTCAAGCAATATTCTACCACTAGATTAGTAACCTTCAATCTACTACCATCCACAAACGGCTTTTAATCTCCTACCATTCTTGCGAATGGCTTTCTCCTATAATTTGATCTTCGCTAAGCATATAAAATATTCTAATCTTGATCCAATAATGAACGAAAACAAACTAGGTAACTACATGTGATGCAGGGCGAATGGCAGATTGAAGAAGCGATGGATCGCCGCAAAAGTTCGATATAGTTTTGAGCATAATTTTTGCGCCTGATATCAGAATCAGGCAAAGCCGATGCCGTTGGAACCGTTTCAACGAGGAGAACAACACCCATGGTTACAACAAGCATCCGGATATTTTTTTTTGTCCATTTGAGCTTGTTTAAGGTCTCAAAATGGCAATTTACTGTTGTTACTGTTATCCGGGTTTTTGTTTATTTCTGATTTATTTTTGAATTTCCTTTTTTATCAATTCAATCTTTCATTTTAGTATTTAAGGATCTCTTATACTATTCAATATTTTTTTTATCTTTCATAATAATATTTTCGAGAATATTTTCTCTGGTGGACTCCGGAACCAAAACCCAGGGTTAGTGTTTGCAGCCCTTGATTGTTCTTCAAAGATTCGTACTTGTGGATCTCTTTTGATAATCTGATTGCGTGAAAATGCTAACAAAATAGAGAAATTAGGGTGAATAACCACACAAGGTGATTCTAACACCCTATTCAGTAAAACATCTAGTTTCCTAACTAACCACCAACAGAATATAGCAAAAGTGAGTATCAATTGTGTTAAAAAGATAACATATTCATGTCTCATCAGGTACCTATAGGTTTGGGGTTATATTACAAGGGTTCTCGGTTGTTGTAACTAGTACGGACCATAAACCAAGAAAAAAAAGCAATAGGTCCTACCGAAGAACAATAAGAACTAACTAATAAAACACAAAATTCATGCAAACACTCAACGAAATGTGTCGTTTCCCCGACAACAACACTAGTTGTCGTGAGCCCTCAACAAAGATAATATTTATATTTCCTAATGCGGCTAACTGTTGGGGAGTAGGTAGTGGCATATAGCGATCGTACCACAAGGAAAATAAACCCTATTGAATGCTAAACGTAGTATGAAAGCGCACACACTAGCGTCACCTAATGTGTGTGTAAATTGGGGGATTTTTGTTTGAAAACACTACGAATGAAAACTAATCAAATTAAGAACTATAAAACGGTTCACACTTTTGAACTCTCCTAGTGCTTGTTCGACCTTTTGAATTCAACTATTGACATGTTTAATCATTATAATTTTTAGGGTAAAATGCATTCATACCCCCCCAGTTTCTTGGTTAGTGCACATATACCCCCCAATTTTTCAAAAGTGCACATATACCCCTGGATTAGGTGTGACATAAAAACTCATACCCCTCCTGCCTGAGTCCGACGTTGAACTATTATTTTTCGGTGTTGGCCAATATTAAAATTAATAAAATAACCTCCACTTCATTTTTGAAAAGCTAAGGACAATTTTACCCTCCACTGAAGTGGGGCCCACCCTTCATCAACATTGATATAAAAATGTCTTGTCAAAATTTTGAGTTAAAAAACAGTGTGATCTGAACTAGGATTCGAAGCTCTTCATCCGCGACTTGGCTAGGTGAGATTTAGTTCCTGTTTCCAACCCTAATTCCAACGGATTTCCCTCGTCTGAGTTGGATTACTCGAACGGATTCAAGATATGGGGCGAAAATTCAAAATTGGTTTCTAATATTTGGTTTTTTAGGGGGCAAAACAATCATTTCCTTTGAATCCGATAATGACCAAAGTTGACCAATTTTTCAGATGTCAACTGGGGTACAAATGCACTTTCAAAAAGCTGGAGGGTATATGTGCACAAAACAAGAAACTGATGGGCATAAATGCACATTTTTCTAATTTTTATTTACATTAAACTAGAAATCAATTTTTTAATTAAATATATAAGTTATCAAATAAAATTTATTGTTCTAATTCGAATCAAATTAATCATCTAAGCACCTTTCCATGGACTAAAACATTGTTAATTATATCAGTCTCTCCATCAGCCGACAATTTGGATCTGAAGCTGAATCTTGACGCCTATCTCTAATTGGAGCAAGATGGCCACCAAAACCATTGCTTCTATTCTCGATGCCATGGATTCCATGAAGTCTATCAGGGATTGCTATTCTGAATATGAAGATAAAATCATTCTCAGGCTACTGATGCACAAGCTCATGGTACTAAGAACATTTATTCTTTGCTTACAAAAGTTGGGGACTGAAGACACCAGTTTTCCCTACCCAAATGTGGAAGAACTTCAGGTGTCTGATCTTCTGAAAAGTAAAGGCAAGAGTGATACCGACTCAGGTGTGGAATCTGATCTTTGGGAAACTGAAGACAACTGTGATACCGACTCAGGTGTGGAATCTGATCTTCGGGAAAATGAAGAAAACAGTGATACCGACTCAGGTGTGGAATCTGATCTTCGGGAAACTGAAGACAACAGTGATACCGACTCAGGTGTGGAATCTGATCTTCGGGAAAATGAAGAAAACAGTGATACCAACTCAGGTGTGGAATCTGATCTTCGGGAAACTGAAGACAACAGTGATACCGACTCAGGTGTGGAATCCGATCTTCAGAAAACTGAAGACAACAATGACAGTACGGAGGCAAGTCAGCCGCTTGAATATCTTTTTAAGAGGCTTCAAAAAATTTTAGACGAAGATATCTATAGTAACGAACATGATGAACATTTGTTGGTCATGGAATCTCTTGAGGAAGAAATAAACAGATGGTACACCAGTTTGTCAGACTACTTGCCACAGGCCTCAAGTTCTCCAATGGCCAATCAAGTTGAGGAGATTTTCAGTTCCGTTCTACGGAATCTAGTCGATTTTCTAAGCCTCCACATAGCTTATGTTGGAGCTGTTGTAGCACCAGTAGAAGCCTTGAAAGTGAACATCACATTCTGGAGAAATTTCCTACATTTTGTCACTTTTCTTGGTACTGATCAGCTACAAGAGTTTCTAGATTTTTTTACGTATATGGAAGGTCAGGCATTCAGTGCAGCACATTTCACAGTTCACATATTTTCAAATGGGAACTATAATACCAAAGTTTTCTCTGAATCTGAAAACCGTTTGAGAGCAAATCATTACCATGGTAATGTGTACGGAAATCTAGATGATCTCTGTGCTCAATATAGCTCTAATTCATCTGAGACTTCTTACAATAGAATCAGGTCTACAGTTTCTGCATTGCTACTTAGGATCAATCCTCTTGATAAGCCTCACTCTTATGAGAGTTACACTCGAGTCTTGGAAAGCATAAAATGTTCAAGAGAGTCATATGTTGTGAATCTTGATATCAAGGGATCCAGTGATCTTCTACTATCTATGCTTTGGGAGGTGCTACAGTTTCAAAATGGCTCAGCTTTGGCTTTCAATGATAAATTGCATGAACTGTATGAGGGACTTAGATTCTTGAGAGCCCTTTTTAAGAAGCACCCGAATAAGTTTGATGCCGAAGCTGGGGCAATCACTAGAGCTGCAATCTTTG
>JAULKJ010211896.1:0-13974 GCA_032355405.1 Rubia balearica
TGTTGCACGGGGACGGCTCCCAGAGTAAAGTACCCGTACCGGGGACGTCCCCATATCGGATACTTTATGGGTACTTTTAGGAAACGTTTCCATCCCGATTCCTAAATTCAACTACTAATAGAAAGTCAAGAACACAATTAGAGTTAATTCTATGTTACTATTTTATTACTGCTTCAAAAATCTACTAATTTCTAACTCTAATTTATTTTTTAAATAATAGAAAATACCACTATCTTATTTTTATCAAAGACATTGCTGAGAATCTTTGTCGTACCCGTATTCAAAATATTTATGTTTTGCCGTTTTCCGTCCCTGTATATGTCCCCGTCCCTGACTCAGTGCAACATAGGTCGGGGCTAGGGTTGGGAATTTGGGATTGGGGGCGGAGGAGACTGAGGATAGAGGTGGGACGATGGAGACAGAGAAGATGAAGGAGAAGGTGGCGGAGCCGGGCAGCGACGGGTGGAGGAGTGTAGCAGTGGTGGGGGTAGTTTTCAAAATGAAGAAGACGAAAGGTAGGGGTAATTTTGTCATTAAATTTTTAGTTTTAAGACAAACGTTATTTTAGTATTTTTAGTTTTGTTGGGCATCTCTTCGAATCCCAAATATTAATTAATTAGGAAGTTAAGAGTTTTGTATTCATGAATTGGAAACACAGGGGTTGGTTTATGAATGAGAACTTCAAGAGTTGGGTTCATGAATGAAAACTCTTGATCTTCACTTCAACTCTTATAAATAGAGGGAGAGTTAGAGTTGTTAAGTGTGAGTTTGGAAGACAATTGTTCTGATCTTCGAATTACCCTTTTGTACCTGTAAGTTGTGGGTAAAGTGTACTCCTTTCTGTATTTGTAATTTGGGTTGGGTGGTCCTGCGTGACGTAATCCCTGACATCTGCAATCTGTCTACACTTCAACTCTTATAAATAGAGAGAGGGTTAGATTTGTTAAGTGTGAGTTTGGAAGACAACTGTTCTGGTCTTCGAATTACCCTTTTGTATATGTAAGTTGTGGGGAAAATGTACTCTCTTCTGTATTTGTAATTTGGGTTGGGTGGTCCTGCGTGACGTAATCCTTGACATCTGCAATTTGTCTAATCAAGTTGGACTGTAAGATTAATCTGTTTTTGGTCGTGGAGGTAGCTAACATGTTTGGTGAACCACGTTAAAATTCGTGTTTTATTTTTCTTGCTTTCTTTTTTCTTATTTTGATTATGTGTAGAGGGATTCATTTTCACAATAAGTGATTTCATAGCTAATGGTTCGAGCTTCCGTTTCAAGAGAAGAAGAAAAATAAAATTTGAGCTTGAGTGATCCGTTTCTGATATTGGCGATTCTAGACAAGACGTCTCTTTCTGTTACCTTCCAAGCTTCTGTATGTGACAAGTTCTTTCCTGGTTGAACATGTTAACATCTATCGATTCTGCTAGTAAATTCTTTCCTATTTGAATTTGCTTAAATTTGTTTGTTCTATCACAAGCACTTTCTGGTTAGACTTGATGAAATCTGTGATGTTTGATAAATCCTTTCCTGGTTTGAGTTGTCGTGATTGGTGGTATCTGGGTACCTTTGGTACTTTTGTCTGGCACTTATCCCCGTGCATCTGTAGCTGTCTGTTACTTATGGTACATCTGGCAGAACCACCGTGCGCCTGGTACATCTGGCACCATCACCGTGCGCCTGGTACATCTGGCACCATTACGAGGCATCTGGCATCATCATTGTGCATCTGGTACATCTAACACAATCATCGTGTATCTTGTACATCTGGCACCGTCATTGTGCACCTAGTACATCTGGCACAATCACCGCGCATCTGGTACATCTGACACAATCAATGTGCATCTAAATATGGGATATCTGTATGTCAGCATCTGACTCTTGATCAGTATTTGAGACTTTGAATTGAGAGGGGAATTGTTGGGCATCTCTTCAAATCCCAAATCTTAATTAATTAGGAAGTCAAGAATTTTGGATTCATGAATTGGAAACTTGAGGGTTGGTTTATGAATGAGAACTTCAACGGTTGGGTTCATGAATGAAGAGTCTTGATCTACACTTGAACTCTTATAAATATAGGAAGAGTTAGAGTTGTTAAGTGTGAGTTTGGAAAACAACTGTTCTAGTCTTCAAATCACCCTTCTGTACCTGTAAGTTGTGGGGGAAAATGTACTCCCTTCTGTACCTGTAAGTTGTGGGGAAAATGTACTCCCTTCCGTATTTGTAATTTGGTTTGGGTGGTTCTGCATGACATAATCTCTGACATCTGTAATCTGTCTGGTCCATTTGGACACTAAGATTAATCTATTTCTGTTCGTGGAGGTAGTCAGCATGTTTGGTGAACCACGTTAAAATCCGTGTTCTGTTTTTCTTACTTTCCTTTTTCTTATCTTGATTCTACGCAAAGAGATTCATTAACAAGGTGTTAGAATAGTGCGTAAAGGTTATATTGATGTAAAAGTTAGGGTTAGAATCACACTTTTAGATTTTACACGGTTAGATTGACAATTTCAGAATTAATAGAGTTAGATTTGCAATTTGTCATTAAATAAAATATTTTTTAAAATGAAAATAATGCACAAAACTATCTAAAAAAAGTCTGTCTCGTGAAAGATGGTCTTTCCATAAGTCATGGAAAGAACAAAGTTTAAGGTACAAATTAGAAGAAATGAAGATAAATTTTTCGGGTTGCATGAATCGGGTAATAAACTTTATAACTACTACACGTTGAATAATAAAATTTTAATATTGCAACTAAGACTTTTTACCTTTTATTATTTTAATTAAACTCTGTCTTTACATAATCCTATAAAAAAATAATTTTTCCCAAAAAATTACCATCTAAAAATTGTCATAAATTAAAAGGATGCGTCAGTCATCAGAAAAAGAGAGACTAATAGACATGTACAAGCTACGCACACAATCTTTAGAGCCAAAACCCTTGGTGAAGGTATCAGGTGGAGTGTATGGAATGAACTTTTGCATAAATTTGACAGCTTCTCAAAATAGTGGTTGCTTCACCGGAGGAATTAAGCCTCTGTTCGGCAGAGTTGTGCTTATAAGCAAAGTTAACTTATTTAAAAGCAGGGGGATCAGCTTCTGCTTTTCCCTCAAAAATAAGTTCTGCTTTCAAAATAAGTTATTTTTTAGCACTTTACCAAACACTAAAAAATGTTTTGTTTAAAAGCACAACAGGTTAAAAGCTCTGCCAAACAAAACCTAAAACGAGCATAGATACTTTAATAAAATTGGAATTAAAATTAAAAGAAAATCAAAATGAAGTTGAATGTCCACGCACTTTTACAGTATTTTATTATATTTTTATAAGTCTGTTTTAATACAGTATCACATTCTTATATTTTCATAATAATAAATGGAAAAATATACTCCCTCCGGTTTTCTAACATTGTCTCCCTTTCTTTTTTTGGATAGTTTTTTAATATTGTCTCCTTTTATTTTTTTGGCAAAATCTAGGTTATTTTCATCCACTAAATTTATTTTTTACTCTTTTAATTAATTCTACCTTTCTAAAATTTTGTGTTAAAAGTAAATGTATCACTTTTAAAGAACCGGAGGGAGTAGGAGTAGGAGTAGGAGTACGAGTTAGGTTGTAAATAGTGAAACTATCCAGATACAATTGATTTGCAACCCAGTCAAATCTGGACCAACATTTCCCATGCTCTTATCGCAAATACGAAAAGGAAATATCATCAAATGCTTCGAAAAGTTTATTCCGCCTCCTCCACCGATATTTGACTTTTCCCCTTTTCGCCTTTTCCCTTCAACCAAACATATTGAATATTATCTTTAGATAGCGACGATGTTCATTACTCCCCGTCCGGCAGAATTGGTATGTTTATCTTTTCACAATTTTTAATAATCATATTTGACCATCAATATCTCTAACTATATATCAATTTTAAATAAAAAATTAATATTTAGAAAATGTATGTTAAACTGAATTCAATAATATCTCACATGATATATTTATTATATATAGATTAATTTATATTTATGGTCAAAAATTTTTAAATTTGACTTTGAAAAAGCAAAGTGGCCAATTCTGCTGGGACGGATGGAGTATCATCTACCTTCTTCTATCTCCATCTACTTTCATCTACCTTCTTCTACCTCAATCTACTTTCATCTACCTTCATCTCATATCATCTGGCTCTATCTCATACCATTTCATCTCAACTGGACATGGCCTTACTCTGAAAACTTTAAATATCAATTCTTCTTCCTTTATCTTCATTGAGAATGTGAGAAAATATTTATATATTTATATATCTATATATTTATATTATTAAAAAATTATATTTATATTATTGAATAAATGTAAAATGATGTACTTTAAACTGATCAAACAACTAAATAAATATATTAATAATGATTAATGCTTTAATTGTTCATGATGTTATCAATATGTTGTTTAAGATTTATTTATACATATGGTATTTATACACAAAATCTAAGTACATGTTGAGAGTCTCTAAATGCAGATAAATTTAACGAGGAATTTACTATATTACCCTTATCTAATTTTAATCTCAATTAATTTTTGATTATTTAACTTTAGTTCTCGTCAACTATTTTTATTCAAAATCAATTCACAACAAAAAATATCCTTACACAAACACCTTAAAAATTAGATTCCTCCTTACACAAACACCTTTGGTTCAAAAGTTGCGTGCTTTTATGTTGATCACCCTTTTGCCTGTATCCTTGTCATTTATTCTCGTGTTGTACATGTTGAGGAGGAAGTAATTTAATTCCAATGCAGGTACTTGCTGTCATTTGTATTTTTTGCAGGTTGCAATGCTTTTTTGGCAACTTGTGCTGCAGCAATGGTATACCACCTCATACCAGAGGTGAAAGCCTATCTTAATGGCGTGGATGCACATTCTATTATGGCTCTAACCACCCTTTTTTTGAAGGTTGGTGCATTTGAGCATTTTTTTTCTTCTGAGGTTTTCTTGAAGTGTTAGACAACCAAGTATTTTCTCTCTTTAGTGCCTCGTCAACCAAGTGTTTGCTCGGGTGCGATTGTTAACTTTTGTATAACGTCGATTGAGCAAAAGATTTTGATTGTTAAAGTAGACATGTAAATACCAGATACACTTGGTAATTGTTTTGGCACTCGCACCATGTGGCATGATGGGTCAAACAACTTAAATCTCTCACATTTTGTGAGGGAATCAACTGAGAAAGAACTCCATCTCCTGGGTGAAGATGGTAACTGCACTCTCTCTCTTGGTTTGCAGCATCTCCAAGTAGAGTGATAAGAAAGAAACTGCACCCTCTCTTTACCTATGCTGCTGATTTGGTTTTTAGGAAAAATATGGGGTAGTTGTAAATTTTATCAAGATTATTGGGGAATGTTTTAAGATTTTAAAATTGTTTAGGACTAAAAAATCATAGTTAGAATTAAATCCTAAATGCATATCTAAAATGCCTAAATGCAAGGGCAGTATAGTAAATTCTTCGTTAAAAATATCTGCAATTAGGAAATCCCAGCCTGTACTAAGATTTGTCTTTTTATATTTTAATGTATGTATTATTTTAATGATTGTAATTATTGCATGCATGGATTTTCATTTTTTAAAACTAATTAAATGGATAGCAAGATGTGGGATTAAAGTTAAGTATTTCAATATGGATTAGCAACTGTTTAAAATGAGTCTGTCTTTTGCGAGACCGTATCATGGTAAGATCAGGGACTAAACACAAATATTATATAATACAAAAAGTTAGAGCTTTTTTTAATTTGGGGTCAAATTTGTAACATTTTATTTTCGGAGTAAATATTAAAATGTAAGCTAAACTTAGGGGGTTGAATTGCAAATTACATTTTACAAAAGGGAAAACCCTGCTTCATCAGTTTTCCGTCACCTCCGCCGGGATCATCTCAAGCTTCTCCAGAGAAATCCCTTTGAATTGCCGGTTTTAGAATCCTTCTACGACGCCAACGTTATCTGGACAATCTCCTCATCGGTGATGATTTTGTTAAGCTTCCAAGCGCGGGATTCGACCCTAATTTCTCCAATTCGTGGTACTGAGCTAAATCGACGGGGTTTGGGCATTCCTCCATAGAAGCGTTGAGACGTAGAAGCTGCGTTGACGGAGACACTGTGTCGATGAAGAGCTAAAGCAATGAAGAAGTGGCGCGATAGAGAAGCGGTGCCACGGAGGGGAATCTACAATGGCCGACAAAAATATGCAGAATCGGGCGTCGGGTTCGGGCGGAATGGAAGGATCGGACAAGCGAAGCTGAAGGATCAATTTGGATTAAAATTAGGTTATATTTGGGCTTGGAATTAAGTTTTCTGTTGGGCTAATTTGAATCCAATAACAAAATCTAACATCAAATAAAAATAGTAAAACATCAAATAAATATATTAGAACATCAAATAAAATTAATTTAGAATATAAAATAATTAAACAATAAACATCAAATTTTTTAATGAAAATTATTTAAAAATATAAAACAAATCAAGCATCAAATCAAAATAATTAAACATCAAATATAAAATATTAGATTAAAATAATTAAAAATTATACATAAATACTAAAAAGTTCAACATCAAATCAAATAAAAATAATTAAACATCAAACATATTGCATAAAAGATCCGTAAATTTAACATGTATACATATGATTTACATTAAAACATCAATATTCAACTTTAAACACATGATTTTAGTAGAATGAAAGATTTTTGCTAGTATAACATCACAAGATTTGATTGAAACATCAAGTATTTGAAATGAAATATCAAGCCTGGTATTAAAAACACGCGCATTGCGCGAAAATGGGTAGAAAAATTGATCCGTGAATTTCTCCGACCCAAATTCTTGACCCCGAGATTGTTATGACCCGAGATGATTAATTCTCCAATTATTTATGCCCAGTACCTCCCAAATATGTGGTATTTTCACCCAAGTCCCTCCTTCCTCTCTCAAACTTTCTCAAATTATATATGGAACACCATCTCTAATTAAATTTCATTATATTATACATTAATCCTCGGTTTCGCTGTGAGACGGTCTCGGACAAGAATTTGTCATTTAAAATAGTTAATCATTTGTTAAATACACATGTCTTTTTTAGAAATTAAAATTTCGACACGTGAATGTTTTAAGGGAAAATTTCAACGAGGCATAGTTTCGGAAAACTCCATGTAAAATTATGTTAGCGATATATTTTTTTAATAATTTCACTACTTTCAATTAAAATATTTTATTTTTATACAATATCATAGTTTATTATGTGTTTAAGTTAAAAAAAATATGTGATATTTAGTTTATAATATAAAGTTTCTATAATTAAAAATAATTCTAAGAAATTGTGAAAATATAACAATGAAATGTAAAATTCGATACTATAAACGCTTATACAAAAGATTACTGATTAAGAGCATTTTCAGTGCAAACATTGAATTTGTAAAGGTTACTAGCCATGTCATCATAATAAACCTTCAACATAAACAAAATCATTTCCAATGCAAGGATCTCTTGTAACCTATAGTCTGACGTGGATAAAATTTGAAGTGATCCCTTCAAAGACCTTCTGAGCCTCATATTGATGCCGTTATTATGCCTAGTCAGCGTATTTGCCAAAAATAAATCAATTTTAATGTATTTATTTAAAAACAATTGCCTAAAATTTACATAACTTTAATTTTATCAAATAAATACTCAAATTATAAATTAAGTTATACATTTAATTATTTTATATATTATTTCAATTATATCGTATTTAATTTATACTAACTAAAGAAATAAAATTTTAGCGTAAAGGGCATTCATACCTTCCAGTTTCTTGTTTAGTACACACATACCCCTTAGTTTTTCAAAAGTGCACAGATACCCCCAGTTCTTTGTTTGTTCACACACACCTCTCTGCTTTTCAAATAATGATCTTCTGCTATGGTGTTATATGTGCACTTTTAAAAAACTGGGAGGGGTAAATGTGCACATTCCAAAAACTGGGGGACATATGTGTTCTAAACAAAGAATTCAGGGGTATGAATGCACTTCACTCAAAATTTTAAATACTCCTTGAATTCTAAAAATAAATAATTGGTGATAGTTTTCAAATTTATATAAATTTAAAATTAATCGTGGAAATTGAAGTTTAAAAATATCTATTTATATTGGTGATAGTCATCAAATTTATATAAATTTTAAAATAAAATATAAAAAATAAATTGTGTCAAGTGCTAAAATGACCCTAATTTTAGATTGAAATTTTCAATATAACCTTGCAAAACAAGAAAGTGCCAAAATAACCATAACTTTTTTATGTATCATGTGATAATTTGACCCTGGGAACCATTATCTTCAATTGTCAATGGGAGATTTGGCCAAAATTTAACAAAAATGATGATTTTATTCCTTGATTAAAATAAAGAAAAAATAACAAAAAGAGAAAAGACATGAATACCCCATTCTTCCCCAGATTTGGGCTTTCTCAGGTGGCAACGCATCAAAATCCCCTCAGGTTGGTATGTAGGCTTGAAAATTCTCGGAGGGTCGCGATACTCAATATTTGGGGCTTACTCTTGCAGACTTAAAGCATCAAAGTTCCAATATTTTTGCCGGTGGTCTTTGAAGAAACATAATCCTGACCCATTGTATTTTCAGGTGAATTTAATCACAATCACATGCAGGTGGATGATAGAGGAGAAAATGGCACTAGATGGAGAGGGATGCGACAGGGGTGAGTGGCGCTAGCAGTGGTACGTGATGAGGCTGGGTTGCAAGTGGGGGCGTGGACGGGCGGGTGTCTGAGGGGGAGGGTGGGTGGTTGAAGGGGAGACAAGAAGGGGCGGGGAGGTGGCGACAGGAGCGGTGCGGTTGTAGCAGGTTTAGTGGTTTATTTCTTCAATCGCAGGGTTCCATTTTTGTTAATTCTGGACTAGGCGGGTGGCTAGTGGGTGTAAGCGGGAGGAGAAGTGGCTGGCGCCTCTCAAGTCCACTAGCGACACGAAGGATGGCCGAAAACCCGATATTGGGTTCACCAGAAACATCTCCCTGGTGGCGGGTGGTGGCTCGGGTAAGGGGATTTGAAGAAAAAGAAAAGGGGTAAAATGGGGGAACAAAATTTAGTTTATGGGGGAAAGGGTATTTTCATCATTTTATGTTGGGTCAACAACCAATTCCTTCGGTCAATGCTGGAATTAGACCAGAAGGTTATAACTGAACAATTCGTCATAAAATTAGGGTTATTCTGGCAGTTTTTCATTTTGCAGGGTTATATTGGCACTATCAACTTAAAATTAAGGTTAGAAGTGTAAAAATTCCTATGTATAATGAAACATAAAGTCTTGTTTTAGACCGCCTAAACGTTAGACGGGGTCCTAAATTTTATGTTTGTTTCTATTTATTGCAACGATATCCTATAATTTTGAGAATATTTTAATATATAAAAAATTATAATCTGAATCTAAAAGTTACTAGGACAAGGATTTCGTGATTGAAATAATCATTAGGTGATTTAACAAGAAACTTTCTCATAGTTAAATACGTTATTATGATATGTTATTTAAGAATTAGAATAACACAAAATTAATCAAATTTAACAGATTTAACATGTGTAATAAATAACATAATTAGATAAAAATAGCTTTAAGAGTATACTTTAAATGCATGTGTTAAATGAAGTGACATTATAATTTATTAATTTATAATTAATCCAAAATTATTCGTACAAGTTAAAATGAATATTGATTAGTTCTAAAGGGATATAGTGGTAATATTGTACCTATTTAAGAAAAAAGTGAACATATATTTTTATGAAACATTTACAAGAAGTGAAGTAGATAAAGTCACTTTGTCATATAGTTTTATCAATTAAAATTTAATTAAATAAAAACAGACATACATAATTAAATGAATGAAAGACTAACAATAAACATATATATATATATATATATTTAATATAATATATTTTTAAATGCTTTACTAGGAGTGTGAATATATATATATATATTCACTAACTAAGTCTAGACTTAATATTTTAAATAATAATTTATTTAAATAAATCACTTATAAATATGACTTTAGAAGTTAGGAGTTTTATGAGTTAGGATCGACAACAAAAATAGAAAAACAACTCATATAAACAAATTTCTCTATTTTATTAGTACATAATATTATTTTTACGCGATAATGCCTATTCCTCAATGCTTGCATAAATATCGTATTGCTCACAAGGAAACCATTTTTTAGTTTAAAAGATCCAAAGTATACTCGGATTATTATAAAGATCGGAGCACATAATAAATGGACTATAGATTATTAAATCAACATAGAAAACAATATGATACATGCATGCATATATATATATATATATATTATAGGCTAGTTCATCGATTGCTTATTACAAAATTAATTTATTAAAATGATTTTACACTTCTAACCCTAATTTTATCTTGAAAGTATCAATATAACCCTGCAAAATGAGAAAGTGCAAAATAATCCTAACTTTATGACACAATGTGCAGTTATAACCTTTTGTCACTATTCCGACATTGACTCATCAATTTGAGTGTTGATCGGATCTGAAAAGGTTAAAATACCCTGCACCCATAAGCCGAAATCCCATTTTACCCAATTTAATCCAGGGGCAAAATTCTCATTTTCTTAAATTTCGGCCAATTTCCTGTTGATAATTGAATTCAATAGTGTCTAGGGTTAGATGGCACAAACATAATAAAGTTAGAGTTATTTTGACACTTTCTCATTTTACAAAGTTATATTGGCACTTTCAGCAGGGCTATGTTAGCATTTGACTCTATATTAAAACAACATTCATTTCATTATAAGGACATGTTTGCTATATGAACTCGAACAAGATCCAAATTCAACGTATCGAAATCTGACCAAACTCGACCCAAAAGAAGATGTACCAGAAATGTACCAATATCAAACTAGATCAAACCAAACTCAATTCAAAAAAATGAACACCTGAATTGTACTTGAAACTGAAACTATCTGAACCAAAACTTATTTTCAAAAAAAAATTATATTCAAATTGTACGTAAAATCAAAACAATCTGAACCAAATCTGACACGGTCTGATACTTTTAAAAAAATGATCGAATGACATCCGAACCCAAACACACCCGATCAGTATCTGATACCCAAACAAAAACACTATCAAATCCTACGCGGACCAATTTGATCTCACATGTACCGACCTAAAAGACCCGTTTGTCAAATTTAGTCATGTTCAACAACTATTCCTTTGTAGAAATTGGGCTTTTTTATGAGCGTTGGAATGCTATAGGGCACAAAACCAACCAGGTTAATTTTCTTAGTTTAGGCCTTAAGGTTTGGAGCCATTTTGCTGGCCTGGTAGACATGCATATATGTTTATGTAAAAGTCTAATTTCTGTTTCTTGTGAAACACCAATCTTGTTATGGCCCAGCCCGTAGTTTCACTCGGATCGGGTGAGCACTCAAAAACTCCAAAAGGTCCACTTATACACAATCAGATCCAAAGGACTCGTTAAAATCTCACTCACCCTTCTGTTTTTCATTTTCATAATAAAGCTCCCAATCAGATATGAATTGGACCTTAACTATGTTGGATTAAATGATGTAATACTTGAATCCAATGGAACATAAAAATGACACTTGGATAATTGTGGTAAAAACTTTCTTGAATATCGATGTGAGTCGCGTTATGTATGCTCTCCTTAAAGAGTAATTCGACTCTATTACAGGATTGGGTTACACGAATTTCCTTCGAGAATAAAACAATCGAGAACCCCTCCCGTTCTAAACTTGAATTAGGAGAATATTTTTTGAGTAATTGTGTTTTTGGTTATTAAGTAAGTCTGAGAAAATTCTGAAATTTTTTTCACTTGTGTTTTGTGTGCATGCGTACGCCCTATATATGGGAAACAATTGTCCCAAGAGAATGCAACAATTAATTGTCTCTCACAATACACGCAAAATTATAAATTCTAAAATGATGCATCCTTCCACATGATACATATTTCCACAAAAGCACATTCAATGTATCGTTCTTAATCTAATATCATCCTTATCCTTTCAATCAAGAGAAGTTAGGCAACACACACCACCAAATCAGAATTATAATATTTTTTGAAATGATACATCTTTCCATACTCAAGGACAAGTCATGTTAGTCATGACCAACACAATTAATTATTATCCTATAAATATGTAAACTCGTAGATAGTTTATACAAGTGTGCACTCCACACCACCAAACTTGTTTTAACGTCCTGAGTTCACAACTACTCGAATCCAATTATACTTAAATAGATTTGTGTTTCATAAAACACCAACAGTATTTAACTAACATTCCTAGCTTATAGCAAGCTAACGTTTCAACATAAAATTCCTTTTATGTTGTTAAAAAGTGTCCAAATAATTTTTTATTGGGACGCTTCCATTCACATGATACTTCTAAAATGTTCTCTTATCGCGAATCCTTATAAATTTTGGATTGTTATATCAAGTGACTCTATAGACATGATTGTTTTTATGCGTCCGATTATATTAGGTCACCTTTTAATGTTTTGATTATGTATGTATTGAGACATTTAATTTATAAACATCTTAATATACATCTATTAGGACACTTATAAATGTCCTAATAGTTTTGATATTGGGTCGCTTTTTATAATATCTAATTATATATATATATATATGTATGTATGCATATATGTATATATAGGGACACTTTAAATACGTGTCACACAATATTAAGACGTTTAATTTTATAAGCATCATAATATACATTTGTATGACTCTTCTTATAAAAATTTCCCTATACAAGTCCTAATAGGCCCATTTTGTTGTAGTGTGAAAAACAATCTTGACCAATTCCTATAAAGCGGCGGTGCTCGGAAAGATGAAAAAGAAAAGAAGAAGAAGAGGAAGAGGAAGAAGAAGAAGAAGAAAAAGATTAGGGTTTATGGGGCATAATAGTCATTTTAAATCTTTTTAAAATTTTTTTTTATACTCCCCCGTCCCAGTATAAACTGTACAAAATCTTTTTCAAGGTCTTCAACAAACATGTTTGACCATTAATATGTTTAGCTACGTATAATAACAACAAATAAAAAGTTGATATTTAGAAACTACTTATTACGACTAATCCAACAATATCACATATGAGAATATTATTGTTTATATATCTATTCAAATATGTGGTCAAAGTTTATCAGTGTTGACTGTCAAATAGTAAGGGTGCGGGTTATGCGGGGACAGAGGGGTATATTTTTTTAGAGTTGTAAAAGAGTTATTCCACATAATTCTGGCCAAAATTTGTTAGAATGGTTAATTTTGCATTCTCACTAATTATCTAGGATTATATTGATATTTCCAAACATTGTAGGATTATATTAAAACTTGTTTGAGTTATGTAAGGATATAAATGCAGTTTTGTCTAATGTAATTATATTATATAATGTAAGAGGGGTGAGTCTGGTTTAGTGGTAAACCACACTCTCAATAACTTAGAGGTCACATGTTCAAAACACACCCCCATAAAAAATTGTGAATATTAGAGCAATTTCTTGATGGGGTTTACCCAGTGTTGTGGGACCGTGTCGGTGGTCCCCGCTGTGATTTCCCAACCTGCAGGTGGTCGATGACGGTGAGATCGTAGTGGTTCCGGTTTCGGTGGTAGCGGTTCGTTGGTGGTGCAGCGTTTGAGTGTTCTCAGGAAGGCGTCCCTAGCTATCAACTGGATGATATTTCATGCTCTACTGAGTTTCAATAGATTCAATAGTGGTGTCTCCTAGTTAGGTTTTAGATTAGGATGTTAATACTCCAACCGGTTCTCTAACATTGACATACTTTCCTTTTTGGGATGATTTTTTAATATTGGTACATTTCTTTTTTTGGGAAATTCTAGCTTATTTTCATCCACTCATTTTACTTTTTACCATTTCAATGAATTCTCAACCACTCATTATACCTTCCTAAATTCTTGTGC
>JAULKJ010212003.1:0-13973 GCA_032355405.1 Rubia balearica
CCTTTTCACTTCTTTGATGTAGTGTAAAAGATGATGGATTTTGTAAGAGTAGATATTTATGATTTAGTGTTTAATTTACATTTTTAGAGTAGCTATTGAAGATTTAGTGTATCAGTTTTTGAAATTTTTACAGTTAGTACTCATTATTGTTCCACTGCATCATTAGCGATACATTAGATCCTCTGCTTACTGTGTTTTGTCCTCCATGCTAATTAAAAGTAATGCACAATTAGATGTTGCTTCTAAGTGCACAAATACCAATAGCAGTTTATCTCCACTATCTCATACCTCCACATGCTACGATGTCAACATATTTATAAACATACATCTCGTTCATCCATGCTTTTCAAAATATTCATCGGTGTTCACCCTGCTAGTCTTATTCAATACTCCAAATAATAAATAAATATGTTAATAATGGCTTGATTATTTTCATATATGGTGTTCATTTTAATTATGTGTATCTTAATTATCATTTTATTTTTCTCGATTTTATTATCTAAGTCCAAAGTACACTGCAGTAATAATTATATGTTTTTATTTGAAATTTTTTCTAATTTATTATATATGTCCAAAGTACACTGCAGTAATAAATATTTGGTTTTATTTGAATTTATTTTAGAGTCTGTCTCTTGAAAGACGATCTTTCCATAACTATGACAAAATCAATGTTTAAAATGAAAATTAGAAAGAATGAATATAAAAATTTGGGGTTTCGCTAATTGAGTCATAAATTTATAACTACTGCCGTTGAATAATAAATTTTAATAGTGCAAGTAAAACATTTTACATTTCTATAGTTTTGATTCAACTCATGGAAAGACGGTTTTCCAACACTTTGCCTATATTTTATCATCAATTGAAATATTAAATACTTTTATATGTCTAACTACTCTTCATTTGAAAAAATAAACTTCATTTTGCTTTATTTGCATAAATATAAAAAAATATTTTATTTTAAATTTCATTACATTATCAAAAAAAATACAAAGATAGAACCAGAAATATTTTGTTGTACAGTGACATAATTACTTTCAAACTATTATTACTCAATTTTTTAAACCTAATATACTTTTGTATTTATAACAAAGTTGATAATTTAAGCGGAAGAAATAAGAAAACACAACCTAATTTGCTGTCAAGGATCAAAAGTGATGTTAAACTTGAAAGTGAAAATAAAAAGTAACCAAAATCGATGTTAAACTTAAAGTGAAAATAAAAATCAATCGAAATCGAAGACAAGAAGGTTTTATAGTTTATTAATTATTGATGGGGTGGTTTTTAATTTGTTAATTTTTCGATTTATTACCATAAACATCACAGGGGCAGCTTAATGCACATTCATTTTTATTTTCTATTGATTTGTTAGGTAATTGAGCAATATGTTTTCCTTAGTAATGAGCAATATTTTCAAGGAAAAGTTTAATTTTTTTACATGTTAAATATTTCTTTCATAATTTTGAGTTTGTCTCTTGAAATACGATCTTTTCATAAGTTATGAAAATACCAAGGTTTAAAATATAAATTAGAAGAAATAAAAATAAAAATTTTGGGTCGTATTAATCGGGTCATAAATTTATAACTACTACACGTTACATAATGAAATTTTAATATTGCAACTAAGACCTTTTACCTTTCTATAATTCTAATTCAACCCCGTCTTTCCATATGCCTATGGAAAGATGGTTTTCCCAATACTCTGCCTATAATTTTATATATTAATCCTTCAAATGTTATAAATGTAATTATTTATATTTCATTAATTATTTAATAAATTCTAGCTAAATTTATTATCACTTTGTAATAATATGATTATCATTGGAAGAGAGATTGTACAATTTAACATTAATTATCAATTTAAATATAATATACAAATAAACATTGTTAGCTAAACTATTTTTTAAAATAAAAATACCGCGCAACGCGCTGTAGGACTCTCATTAGTTTTTTCTTAATACATTTTAATTCTGAAATTATATCCACACTTCTTTAACCGTTTAGTCTCCATATTCATTGTAATATTTTATTCGATCAAATTGAAACTGAAGAGTTCTATGCTGATTTCCTTCGTTGATCCGTTTAATCTCCAAGTTGATTAAATGGGCTGTTAAAACCCAGCTTCAATTTCGACCGTTGAATTGTTGTCTTCAAAAATTGGCCGCCGTATCTTTGGATCTGTAGCACATCTAATTCAACAAATTAGATGAAATGGCTCTAGCAGAATCAACTTCAAACAATGGCTCTAGCAGCATTAATACTTAGGCTTTCAAACCCTTCTGATAGATCCTCATTATACCTCATCGATCCAGTAACTTCATGAATCTTCACAGGAGAACACAAACCTCTATACTTCTCCATAAATGACCACCAATCCAGATGAGTCACCGCAAGGAGGAAAAGCCTCCTGAATCCATCTAATGCACCTGTAAACAGAGATTAACATAAGTTTCTGCCCTTTTTTTTTTGCATGAAGAGTAACTACTAAAAACATAACCAAGAAAAAGACTACTATATGGATCCATGGTTGGAGGGGATCGCCCCCTCAATATTCATCGAGGATTCAATTAACCTCATGTCGTAATTGGTAAAAAAAACCATTTAAAACCATAATAAAGAAAGTCCTAATAGAGAAATAGATGGGTGCCGACCTGCGGTTTTGAAGAGGGAAAAGCTTGGAAAAGGTTGTGAGATTCGAACAATATATATGAAATTCTTTTCTCCGATCCCATCATGGAAAACACGGCGAGAATGAAGGAAGAAATCACAGAAGTGGTGCGAGAGGAGAATCGACCATCATCTGAAAGCTCAAAAATGGAACTCACAAATGCCACTAAAGTTAAACTTATTTACTGAAGTGCCACTCGTCATCCAGTGTGTAAAGTCCCGCACTTTAGTTCCATCATAGAATAAGAGTGGGCTCTACCAAGTCAACCATGGAACTAGGTTAACATTTGTAAACTAGTATTGGATTTTATGTGTTTGTAATATAATTTTGGGCAAAACTCATTCATTCCCTCCAGTTCTTGCCTTTGTGCTGAAATGACCCTGTGATTTTCGAAAGTGCAGTTATGCTCCCGGATTTCGACTGTCAGAGATTGGCGTAACCCAGTTGCTAGTATCCGGTGTTGACTTAATAATTCCGGAGTTGACTTAATAATAATTTACCAAAATACTCCTCACTCATTCTTTAAAATTGTGTTTACAATTTTAACCCCTGAATGAAGTGGGGCCCATTATCTTTATCACCTATAAATTCCTTTCTGTTAATAATTCGAACCCAGAAACGCACGACCGACAAGGCTATTGAGCTTCATCTTCACGATTTGGCCGGGCTAATAGGTGTTGGTCTTGCTTCCCGCATAAATTTCGTCGTTTCTTAGCCGGACTTGTCGGAATACTGAGTGTAAGTCAAGGTATGCGTTCGACACCCGATTTCAGCAAAAAATACAATTGTTTTTTTAAAAAAAAATCTTTTCCATAGCCAAGGTTAACATACACAAACACAACATATTATTTTCCCACACGAAAAATTTGAGCTTTCGAAAATAACCCAAAAATCTGAACAATATCAGATACCCTCACATCTTACTGTCTAGGGTTCAACAGCAAATGCAGAAACTATTAAACAACATTCAATCGCGTTGTTCACAATGCCAAAATCGATTCAGAACTCTGAAAAAAAATTGACAAACCATTATCGCGCCAGTGAAACAGAGTCTTCTTCGAACCCAAGCGCAAACGGTGACTAGCATTTTTCCTTTAAGATGTTGCCTCTGTCGATGTCCATCCTAGTCAAGGTTTATTTATCTCTTCATGTAGTTAGTTACAATAAACTGCTTATTGTGATTCTGATTGGTCTGCATGTTTCATTACACGACGTTATCTTTCTGGGTACTTTGTAACGATTGGTGATTCTCTAATTTCATGGAGGATCAAGAAGCAACCTACAGTTTCTCGTTCTTCTGCTAAAGTGGAGTATTGTGCTATGGTTGTTCCTGTGAGTTGTTGTGGCTTAAGTATTTGCTTCGGGACTTGGGTGTTGCGCATTATGTTCCTATGCGGCTGTTTTGTGACAATCAATCTGTTCTTCACATTCCGGCAAATCCGGTGTTCCATGAACGTACCAAACATATAGAGGTTGATTTTCATTTCATCTGTGATCTTGTACAGTCTGGTACTCTTGTTACTCATCATATCCACACTTCTGATCAACCTGCGCACTTGTTCACCCAAGCTCTGGGGCGGAATTAATTTCATTCATTACTTGGCAAGTTGGACATTTCTGATCCCCATGCTCCAACTTCAGGAGGAGTATTAAAGAATAGTAATATTATGTGACTATTACTTGGAATTTTCATTAGATTAGATTTCCTTTTCTGTATATGTCTTTGTACCTCTATATAATGTACCCCAGAGCATGAATACAAGTATACATTATTACCCTTATTTTCTACAATAAATTTATGAATATATTATTTTTCTTTTAACTTATAAATTTATTTTATAAGTTAAAATATATAATATCTAAAGTGTGTTTGAACATGAAAATATAAAAATATTATATAAAAAGTATATTATTAAATTTTAAAATAATTTATATAAATTAAAATATAAGTATTTAAGTTTTTTTTAATAAATTATGTATAAGTGAAAAAATACAGTAAATTATTCATAATTTAATAATGAACCACTCATCAAGAGAACTCCTCAAATATGAGTACTAACTTTTCAAATACAGTACTACTATTCGAGTAATTTCTTGTGGCTGAAACTTGTTTAGTAATTTACCTCTTAGAAAAACTAATTATACCGTCCATTCTTTTTTTTACCATAAAATACAACTTTACAAATGTATAAAAAGTGAGCATTGATAAAACCAAATGAGATCGAGTACATTGCAATAAGCTTCATTGCAATTATCGGGAACTCGTGTCCACTCTTAGCTAATCTCGAGTTCCTAGCCTTTTTCCTTAGGTTTAGGAGGAGACCTAGGAGGGTTCAACTCCTTTCCACACTC
The DNA here is from genome assembly GCA_032355405.1 of Rubia balearica. Lineage (NCBI taxonomy): Eukaryota > Viridiplantae > Streptophyta > Magnoliopsida > Gentianales > Rubiaceae > Rubia > Rubia balearica. The sequence goes on from JAULKJ010212003.1 coordinate 5,018, forward strand.
CACAACTCGCTACATGATAGTGTTCAAAGACATAAAAAAAAAAATCCGCTATAGGAAAAGTAAAACTAACATCATACAAGGTATTAGAGTTGTCAACATTTTCATCAAGGTTAAAGCTCACTATGTGTGTGTGTGTGTGTGTGTGTTCTCTCATCAACCATGCAAGGACTTTCATAATCATCACTCATGGAAGACTCCTCAGATTGATCAAATCCATCGTAAATGCTTATACCATTGCATGCAAGAGAAGAATTAGAGGATCCATGATTAGGTTTATAAATTTGAAAACTAACTCTATTTATGGCATCTTCTAGGGTCAAGGTTCTTAGGTTGACATCTATTTTGGTCCTCGATGTCTTTAAAAATGATCTCCCCAATAAGATCGAGGGTGATCCTCCATCGTGCAATATATTGAGGACATCGAAGTCCGCATGAAAAAATAGCTTGCCGACCCTACCATCATATCCTTAACTATACCCCTAGGACTAGTTTGAGAGTGATTAGTTAATTAATTGGACAACTACCCTAGTCTCCCTAAACTCTCCCAAAGGTGCAATAGAGGTGAAAGATAAGAATGATGGCACCAAGTTGCTAGTCAATGGTCAAAGATTGAAACCATTGAGTTGGGAAATTTGGGATTAGTCGAGGAGGAAAATCTCCTCCATGACGATCCAATCCATGAATGAACTCTTTTAAGGTGAATAAGTTATGGGGACAACATTAAGTATACCCATGGGTAATGTTCTTAAATTTTGTTATCTCATTTTTCTTTTAGATAATTTTTGTGGAACTCTATTACACTTGGTTTTATGTTGTCTTGATAGGGAACATTTCGATCGAAGGATGGCCCATGAAGTTCACATTTCCAAGCAGTTTTGGTGCAAACATCGAAACTCCTTTCACTACTTCTATGAAGGAAAAGGATAACTGCTTTTGGACATCATTCTTTCATAAAAGTTGTTCTTCGTACCACTTGGTGTAATTCAGGTGACAAATTTTCATTCCTAAGTATTCCCTTACATACTCCACTTGTGATTTTATACTTTGGATGATGCATTGGGGACAATGCAAAATTTAAGTTTAGGGAAGGGAGTATTTAGGCACTTAGGAGTTCTTAAAAAATTCTTTTGTGTTTGTTTGTTTTTCCTTATTCTCATTGTAGTATAAATCCTACCTTTTGGGCATTGTGCAACCCAAAAATAATTATAATTTATTTTAAAAATATACCCTGCTAAGCCAAAAACCCGAAAGTGCGGTTTAGACAACAATGAAAAATACCCGGATAGGTTGAAAAACCTATGCAGAAATGAGAGGTCAAATGGTGTGGGAAAATATGAGAAGTGAGCTTTGAAAAAGGAAAAAAACGGGATGCTTGGATTAAAACCCGAAAGGGCTCCTAGGCATAATGAGAGAAAAAGAGAGAAATATAAGCTTATAATATGCTTCTCTTGGATTGTATTTTGATAGTTTATTTTGGTAGAGTAACTTAGTTTCACACAATCATATTCTGTGAACCTCACCTTTGATTTGGTATGTTGGTGGGATAGATTGTTTCTTCAGGATATGAGTTGAGATATTCTTATGTCTTTGTGTGCTAAGGTAGTTTAGAAATAAAAATGTGGGATATTTTGGGGAATTCTTTGCATGCTATGTTTTCACTTACATCTTTCCTCGCTCTTATTTATTTAGGGACGAATAAAGGTTTAATTGTGGGAGGATTTGATGAGACTCTAGAAGCATGTGTTTCCTAATGCATTTAGCACAATTTTTCAGTAGCGTTTGTACGGTAGATTGCTAGGTTTAAGTGGGTTTATGTTACAAGGGGTTTAGATGGCCATTGTTGGTTTTCTTACCTAAATCCCTCGTTTTGTAGCTTATTTAGATCTAATGGATATTATGTCTTTACGAGTATCTAGATTCTATTTTGTGAGCTTATTTGTAGATTGCTCATAAGCACTTCAGAGTCGCTTAGTGAAGATCATTCGCGAGAATGGTAGGTTGAAGGTCATTCACAAGAATGGTAGAAGATTAAAGGCCATGCGCTTAATCGTGGTAGTAGATGGGATGCACCAAAGAAAAGAGTCAAAGTCCAGAAGGAATAGAAGACCGGCACGACCCGTGTATATTTACATAGTCTGTGCCAAACAAGTAGTTTTTCAGACTAAGTCCTGGTGCGAGCTGCGTGCTTTTGCACGACCCGTACCTCAATATGGTGAAGACCCTAACCTCCAGTCCATGACTCATGCCTTATTGCATTCAAGTTCATTACCGATAAGTTCAAATCAATCAATTTCCGTACAAGTCAATTATAACTCAATCCATGAACAAGCAATGCACAGTCATCACAACACAAATACTACATAAAAGGAAAACTTAATTCAACTTATATAATTTTAAAAAATTTAACCATTATTTCATCTACCCAATGAATGGAATAAATTAAAACATACCTAAACCAATGATAAATTGTGCGCTTCAATGTTGTAATTCACTTCTTCATCAATAGCAACTATATGGAAGAAAACCACCAAATATTTTTATATGGATTTAAAATAGAATTAGTTAGGGATTTAAAGAAAATAGGTTCTGAGCTCTGAACTTGCTTTTATAAAAATACTAAACCCGGGGATTTGCTTTCGAACCCGGAAAATGGGTCCGACAAATGTTACAAACATGGAAACTATCTCTTATTTAACTCCAAACTTGGAACCACTATCTATTCTATAGACCCGACCCAATATTGTTTTTATAAACTCGGAACGTAGCTTCCGAATTCGAAAATGACTATGATCAAAGGCGGTTTGACATAACCATCTTTGATTTGGGTCAATTAAAAGTGGTTATGCCAATAACTGCCTTTAAAGTCATTTCCATGATCTGAATCACGTCTTTTGAGTTCAAAATAGTGTTAGGAAGGTGGTTTTTCAGTTTTTGCTCGGAACCACCTTCTAACGGCACCTTTAATAGGCTGCGCTCTCCACTAGTGATTACTGCTATTGGTCCAAGTATAGGTGTTACCCACATTGAAGATGTGGTTTAATTGATTCTTTGTTATGAAATCAGAAAAATCCTTAATGCTTTTAAGGCTAGGGTTTTTGGTCATTTGTATTCATTAACATTTTTCATAGCATTAAAATCCCCTATGATAATAGTAATTATATTTAATCATGGTTTCAGGTCATTCCATAAGGTCTTTCTATCTTTGGCCAAGCATGCACAAATGTAGAAGCCATTTCATTTTGGAACAGGGTATTTGTGATTTTAGTAGATATAAAATAATTTTATTTAGCTATAACATCTATTTGAAAACATAAGCTCTAGAAAATTCAAATATTACTTATATGTGAACAAAAGCATTGATCAAAGTTTACTCTTGCTCTATATGAATTACCCTGATCAGCTTTGTGTTAAGGTTCAAACAGGCAGAGCGTTTGAGGTTATGAATTGTGATCAGCTTGTTTAACCTTTCTAGGATGTATCCAGTCCTCTTAATTTCCAAACTAAGCATTAATGTGTTCGGTTGTGTCTATCATTTTACTATGAGTTCTTGTTTTTTATGACGATCTTAAGTTCATTTATTTCAGCCTAATAAAAAGATTAATTTTCCTGGTTTGACAAGTTTCAAGTCAATATTGACTGGAGATAGATCACTTACCTGTTCAATCCAAAGTACACTAGAACTTGCACCTAAGCATCATCAAATTTAGCTAACGGATCTCTTAACAGGGAAAACTATTTTAATTTTGTGGGTTGTTCCGGAGTGATGGAGAGACAAAGGAATTATAATCAAGATATGTTAGTGAAGAGTTTGAGAGGATGCTTGTGATATCATGTTTTACATATTCCTTTGGAATATGAGGCTCGGTTGTGATTTCCAATTTTGCTTCTGGAGATTGAGGTTTGTTTTTCCTTATCTCTGGTTGTGTATCAGTTCCCATGTCCTGGGAAACTTGCATACTCCCCGTATGTGGTGATTTGTTGGGGTGCTCAAAAGTTTCATTTATGGCAAGGTTGTGGGGAAGAAGGTTATTTTTGTTCAAGTTAGGTGCTATTTGTTCCAAGTTGGAATTTTGTATTTTTACAGCTTGTTATTTTTGGGAGACTGTAATTCCTGAGGAATTCACTAAGGGTTGGATGGGGTTCCAATGACATTCATTTTTGCTCAATTTTATCAGTTCTAGGTTCAAGGACAAATTTGGGAATGAGGCTGGGATTTAGTATCCTACATTTGAGATTTTATGCACTGGGCTTAATAAATAGGGAGTATGCTATATTATACTTTTCATTATCCAAAATAGACCCTAACCTAATTGGTGCCCGTAATTGTGGATGCATGTCAATCTTCACACAGATCTTGAGAGCAGATAGTCTTGTGATTTTTTCCATAGCATTATCCATCGTATGAACACTCATTTCCGGTTACTGATTGCTTCAATTGGCTGAAAGTTATATTAGTATAGCGATATGTTCCTGATGGTTATCCATGTTGGGAAAATAGAGGATTCAACATATGGATTGAAGTCCGTCGTCCACATTAAAACCCTCATATTGTGTCCGTTGAAGGAGCACCATGCCTCTTTTATAAAATACACCTTTTAAAGTCTTCCTCTTTTTGGAATCGGATCGAGATATTCTTGAAATCAATAGACCCGACTTGGTATTTTCTGGTGAAGCTGATATTTTAAAGTCGGCTTCGATTTTCTTCATATCAGGTTGACCTTTGGGGTAGTTTTGAATGAGGGTGGTATTAGAGTGGGTTGATAGTTGTAAGATTTGGTCTGGTGAGAATAGGATTGAGAGTCTGTCCATGAATTGACAGTGACTTTTGGGGTTGAGGGTGACGAAGAAGCAATCAGGATGTTTCTAGTTTGTGGGGCTTAAGTGAAAGATCTTGCTGTTATGGGGCCTATAGGTGAGGGATCGCCGCCATGGAGACTGTAATGATTGGTGTTGCTAGTCGATAACGGTGAGCATGCCGGAGACGATAACTGGAGAAAGTAGTTAAAGGCATTTTGTGTCAAAAAAGGTAGAGAGGAGTTGGAGAATAATTGTGTAAAAAGTAGTTCTAGACATTTTGTGTAAAAAAATAGAGAGAGGTTGGAGAATTATTGTAGAGATAGAAAGCGCTAGAAAATAAAATTTCATTCTCTAGCATTTTTGTATGTATATATTGATTGAATTATTTTTCAAAATTTAAAGATTTATGCTAGTAATTGCACATTATACAAAAAGAGATGTGGTACTACTTTGTATTTTGTAGTTTAATATACATCCTCATTTTCTAACCCGGTCACTCTTTTATATTTGAGATCATATTTTAATGATGACATTTTTTATTTTTTTATTAGCAAGATTTATTCAATTTCATCCACTCGCCACTCATTCTAACTTTTAAATTTAAATTCAAGTTGCTCCACATATTCTACACACTCAAAATTCACATACAAAATCAATAATCAATAATATTAAGAAATTATAAATAATATTTGTATTAGAAGACACGTGTTATAATTATTAGTAATGAGGGCTTTGCTTAGCACTTTTTTAGCATATTTTTAAAAGTCACGATTTCTCCATTAGACCAAAGTTAAGAAAAAACACTTTTTAAAAAAAAATAAAAAAAATAGTTACTTGGATGAGAGTTTATAGGTTTTCCATTCATTTTCTATTAAACTCAATTTTGCACAATGTACAATTACAACAGATGGTATGCATGGGATAAATCCATTTACACTGAGGTGCTAACTAAATATTACAATTCTAATCTAAATCCTCAGTGGCTAAAAGAGAAAAATACACAGAGCCACTAATCGATATTAAAATGCTAAGCAAAGACCGATGTGACAACGAGAATGGCACACAAAGGATTAGTGGTTGTCACTTTGTAGCTATATTGTAGCCACAGTAGTATAGACCCTAGACTACCATCAGAACTGATGCGTGTGCAAACCTAACCAATCCCACACTCAATCCCTCAATCTAGATTTGCAACCTGCAAGGGAAAACAAGCCCTGGAGTGTTTTTCGATGCCAAAGTCAGTCTTGCCCTCCAAGCCAAGCAATAGTGAATAGAGAGAAAATGAATGAAATAAATGGCATACATTTGTATTTATACTACCTAAACCTTCATGTTCCTTGTCTATAACCTAATCTCTTTTCTTACCTAGTTAGGAGGCACAATGATGACTCATCCTGATGTGGGCCCCATTCTGCTATTCTGTGTCTTGAGTTTTCCATAAAGGATTGGGCTTGCCGGCCCATATGAAATCTTAGTCTAATATATCATCAAGAACCAATCACCGTGAAATATCAAATGAAACACATGCAAAATGATTCATCCACACTTGTGATCAAACATCTAAGACAATCAAAACAAAATAAATGAAACTCCCAAACTAAAGATCCAATCCGTCAATATTTGATTCCTTAAGACTATTTCGCTAAACTAGAAGACTAAAACTAGTCATTTTAATTGCCAAAAACTTTTTCGTCGAAGTGTAAAAGTCACTCACAATGTGTAAAATTTTCTCTAACTTGACTCCAAAATGTTGAGAAGACCAATCAAATCGAATTAACAATATAATTGGCTCGATAATCCTAATGGACCAAAGTCTAAACATTTGATTTAAATCCTCATATAAACACTATCGCTAGAGTTCTGTTGTTTTAACGATTTTGACTTAGATTTCTCCATAATGTCTCTTCGGATATCCAATCTAAAGTCAAGTAAATTTTACCGGACTACGGGCTACCGGAAAAATAATCATTGATAGAGACAATTCCTACTCGACACTTGAATTTAAAAAAACTATTTTAAGAGCCACCCATTTTAAAACTAAAAAATGTTTTTAAAAAATTGAAGAAAAAGAAAAAACTAAATGAAATCAAGAAATTAAGAGCCGAAAACCATATAATTTAAAAGGTATAAAAATAAAAGAAAATTATCCCTCTAATCAAGCGGAAAAACATGAAAACCAGTCGCTAAACCTTCCGTCTTGTAATAGGTGGCTCAAACCATCATCCATCTGTGATAATATAAGCGTCCGACTCTTTACTTTAAAAAAAACCTACCGTCAACTAGATTTGAAAAAATATATACATTTCCTCGTTTCACAACTATCATGAGAATCCACTGGTGGAAATGGAGTCGTCGCGCCTTTAAAAATCGGGAAAAAATCTTACTCTCACCATCGCTACTTCTCAACGTAACCGAATTACTGATATGTTGAATTGATCGAGTTGCGGACTGAAACTTAAGCTTGACTCAAACTAACTTGACCTTGTCTTTAGCATATTTTAGTGCACAAAGTGTAATAGGCGAATTTAAATTTTATTTTGCTACTAGTGAACGGAAAGTTTTAGTCAATAATAAGAGAATCATTGCAAAAATTGATAGTCCAAGTAAATTCGAGTTTCATTTTTTTCTAATAAAACAAGATATCCCGCTACAGATAACAACTAGCGAACCTTCGGCAAATTATTCCATTCACACGACCATCCAGTATTTTTAAAGGCATGTCATATTTTAACATTAGGCAAACTCTTGAAAAAGACCATTTTTTCATAAGTATATGCAAAGATGAGATTGAATTATAATTATACAAAGGTAAAAGTTTGTGCAATGTGTAGTAGCTATAAGTTTATGACCGATTATTGCAGCCCAAAAAATTTGTCTTAATTGCTTTTAATTTGTAGTTTAAACTTTGGTATTTCATAACTTATAGAAAGACCGTCTTTTAAGAGACGGACTTTTTACATTAAATGCTATAAAAAATTTAAAATTTTAAATATTTTAAAATTTAAAACAAGTAATAATGTATATTTGAATGTGAAATATAAAAATATATAGTAAAAATTTAAATTTTTAAATTTAGTATGTATTTTAATAAATACAGTAAATAAGTGAAAAAATATGATGATCTATGCAGAAACTTATTGACAAACCGTCTGTCGGCAACCTTCTTTTTATATAATTAAAAACCTTAGTTACCCAAGAGATACATCATACATCCCACATTAGCATAGAATCATTTGGCTGTTCACACGTAAAATATTAGTATTTATACCAGTAGTTAGGTAGTACATAAGTAGTAGGAAATTAGTAGGACATGGTCACCATCAAAACGACAGAGAATACAAACCTCAGAACAGACTTAGCGGACACATTCATGGATATGCCATTACTGGATCAGAGGACTTACAACTATAATGTGTGTGCAGGGCAATATGATGAGGATGAAGCCAATTTTGAGCAGTTCATGGAGCTCATCAGAGGTGAAGCTGAACAGCCTGCACCTACTCATGAGTTCTGTGTCAACTGGGACTGCGACCACGTTGTACTAGGTTGTCCCCAGTTTGTCCCCATCCTGCCGGAAGACATCCGCGATCTCCATGACCTGTGTGATTTCAATTTGGAGCGGACCAATGTCGGCCGGGAGGAGGAACCACAGGCGCCTGTCGGAAATCCCCCCAAGCCGAAGACCAAAAAGGGCGATCGAGCACGGACGTTGATCTCAGAGCGAAAGAGGAGAAGTAGCATGAAGGAAAAGCTCTATGCATTACGTTCCTTGGTTCCTTATATCACTAAGGTCTCTTTTCATATTACATTTTTCATTTTTGTGTCTCTATTTTTCCATGTCAGAGTTTTGGGATTATATGGAAAGATGGTGTTTAAAGTTAGCAGTTTATACCCTGCAGTAATTGCAGGTAGAACATTTAAATTTTGATTATAAACATTGAATATTTAGAGTAACACATGACTCTAAATATGTAATGTTTCCAACTAAAAATATGTGTGTGAGTTTACACAAATAGTTTATACCCCGAATTTGACCCGGATTTTAATTGTTTTAACCCATAAATTTTCCCTTTTTGCAGTAAAATTGCACTCGAGCCCCTGATTTTTCCATAGTTTATGGAAAGACCGTGTTTCAAGAGACTGACTCATTTTGAATTCT
>JAULKJ010212111.1:0-13972 GCA_032355405.1 Rubia balearica
CCGTCAACTATCCACTACTAGCTTGCAAACAAGAAAATATACTATATTAGCTAGCACTTAGGGGTATTTGTGTAGCATGATCGATAAATGGATCTTATCCTCGATTCATTCACATATAAGAATGTAAACCAATCTAATGCCTATGTCCCATAGTGTGGAGATAGCCAGATATTTATCTCTTCTCTCGCTCAAGGTACCACCACCAATACATGCTTATCTCACCGTCTTCATGATTAGAGATGCTCTCTAATCCAGTAAGTCCACAGACTATCTTCCTCCCTTACTCTCAATGCTAACGCGCCCTCGCTTGGAGGAAAAAAATCTTTCCTAAAAGGGCAATGCCTCTCGTAGGTTGCTACCGTTAGATATGAAAGTATGGACATTACATCCTGGACTCTCCACTATGGATCTCAATCCCTAGGCCTAGGGAGTCAAAAGGAATTGATATCTTGTGATGACTCTACAATTTGCACGTCTTTGTGATTTTTCAGAGCCAGCACAACCCTAGTTGCTACAAATAATCATGCTCAATTTATCGGGGTAAGCCAAGGGTTTCCCCTTGTTAGGATTTTCTGAATCGACCACCCAACATACGATTCCTCTTCCACAACCATCCAATTAGAATTATGGTTTAATATATGCAAAGATATGTTATCAAAGTAACATGAATGCACTCATCACTCATCTCATCGCTTTACTTGAACCTACTCCATAATTTTAACACTCCGAAGATAGCAATGATATCCAACATGATATTATACTATCATATATGTATGGATGCATCATAATAATGTAATAGCATAAATGTAATAGCATAAATCTTCAAAGAAGGAAAATAAAAAATCAAGCACAAATATTCATCGGAATTAAGATAGGAGAATCTAAATCTCAAAAAGCCAAAAATATAATCATGAATACAAATACACCCTAAGTTTGATAAACTACTCCCTAGAAATTGAATCCAAATATTTCATTGGATTTAATGTCATTTGGGCAAAAGGGAAAATAAAAGATGAAAAGAAAGAATCTAGAGAGATGGAGGAGAGTTTTCTCTCTCCAGGCTACTCTTAAGATATAAAAATGAAATTTAACTTTAAACCCTAATTGGCCTAAGTCCATATGTATAAAAGTAGTGAAATGGCCTTAAAATAGGCCCGGGAGTGGCCAAAAATCCTAGCAGTCGCAATTGGCGAGGAGGGTGTTTTGTGCCACAGCCCGTGCTGGCACGAGACGCCGGACCTAGCACAGGGCATTGGCTCTGGTGCGAGCAAACTGGATGTGCTGGCGTGAAGCACTGAATTTGGACTGGGCCATTATTATTTGTGCCGACGCGGGCTGTTGACCAGGTCTTCGTTTTGCTTCTTGTGATCCACGCCATACGTCATTTGATGTGCCCGATCATTTAGATCCTCATTTTAATCAGCACCTCGGTGCGTCCCACACCATTCTTCACACCCGTTGGGCTGGTCTTGGCATTTGTGATTTAAAACTGCACAGGCCGTGTAAAATGGAATGTCACGCTCCTATACTTAGCCGATTTTGGAGTGAAAAAGGTGACTTGGAGTGGTGCCGGCTGTCGAAACAGGGATCCCCAGTGCTGGAATCTGACACGGCCCATGCCAATTTATACGGGTTGTGCCAAAGCTTCCTGACATGGGTCGGGCTGGATGGTACGGGTCGTGCGAGCTTTTGGTTCGTGACAAGCTTGTGAGGTCCATGCCGGCCGCTGCTAGTTCGGTTTCCAAACTTCATATCTCTACTATGGATGAACTGTTGGACCGATTTGAGAGTTCTTGTATTTAATTTAATAGAGCTCAAGAAGACAAATCCAATGGTGCAATCTTCATGTGCTGATTCTTCTCGGATCTTTCCTTGAACTCCATGCAACTCTCGAACAACAATTCTCCCGCTTTGGAATTGGCCTTTGTGAATTCTTAATCTGCTTTTCTTGGTCACTATTCTATCTACCACAACAAATCTAGGTTCGTGACCTTCAAATATTCTACCACCCTTGCTAGTGGCCTTCAAATCTACTACCAAGACTTAAGGTTCGTGGCCTTCTACAAAAGATAATAGAAAGAAGTACTCACGAGCCACCTAATGATGAGATAAAAAAGGAAGATCTAGGTGACGTGCATACAAAGTATCCATTAGTTATAACTAAGTATACAAAACTCAGGATTTTGACAAGAAAACCAATAATGATCATCTAAACCCTTTGTCGTTTAAATCTAACTAAAACTAGCAAACAACCAAACAAAAGATGATAATAAATGTGTTAAATGCATCGGCTAATGCATGCTATATGGTGCACATCAAGCCTCCCACACTTGAACTTTTACTCTTCCTCGAGTAAAAAAAAAACAAGAAAAGATCTAAGCGAAATATAGCATGCAAAGAGAAGTTAGCCAATGCATTCAACTTATTCCCAAGCTACCCTAGTTCCCCAAAGAAGTAAGAATCTCACAAATATAACACTCCCTGAAGATACCAAAGTAACCTAACCATATAAAAATATTGTGAAGAAAAAAGTAAGCATAAGAATGATAAGTGTTGAACTAGCTTACTCCATCGAATAGTCTGGCAAAAGCAATCCAAGAGTTGTTGCCAAAAAAGGCACCAACGAAAATCCCAACGATCCTCAACTTGATTGTAACTAAGGATAAATCAAGATTCCCAACTTAGTTAAAACCAAAGATAATGCACAAGATCCTCAGCTTAATTTCAGTTTTCTCTCAATTTCTCTCATTTTGCCTAGAAGCCCTTTCGTGTTTTGATCCTAGCAATCACACATGCTGAGCTCACCATCTCACCTTTTTCCACACGGCCTCTCATTTTGGGCTAATTTTTCCAACTTAGTCGTGCCTTAGCCTCTCATTTTTACCATGGCCTTTCGAACTATCTGGGCTTTCATTCCCGTTTTTGCTTAAGTTTCCCTTTTGTGTTTCCAACTTAGCCGGGTATTTTTCATTTTTTCAAAAAAAAATTGTATAGCACAAAATGCCCCAAAGTTGGGCTTCATACTACAAAAGATCATAGAAAACAAAAAATTACACCACCAAATTGTTCATCCCAAAACATTCCCCAACAAAGTGATAACCACCTAAAGATCACTACACCAAATTTTCTACCAAACTCTTCAAAAGACAAAGAAAGCACATCAAATAAAAATAACACCAAAAATACAAAGGAACTTCAAGATGAAAATTCATAAGTACTCACTACTCCCTCCCCCACACTTAAACCAAGCATTTTCCCTAATGCGATGAATCAATATAAATCATAAGTGAGAGAAAGGGAAGTAATGAAACTCACTCATGCGACCTCGAAGGGTCTCTCCTCAAATGCCGAGCCTCGCTTCTCCTCCGCATTTCTTCTTGATGCATTTCGTGCCTCTCAATAGGGTTAAGATCTCAAAAGCCATCAATCTTTAAAATATGAAGTCCCTCAAGTACCTGCTTGATAGAATCCTCGTGGATCCGATCTCTCATCTATGATGGTAAACTCCTTGGCCCCTCTCGATGGTGTCTAGCCTAAATCCCCAATGATGCATTGTACCCTCCATCAAGCTTACTTCCAAATTCCTCCAATTAAATGCTCATCCACCTACCACTTTACCGATATCCCACACAAGTTGGGTAAAACTGGAGAGTTGTTCCCTAAACAAATGGAAGTGGTCAAGGATGTCCATGGGTAAGTGAGTGCGGCTAGGAGGTGCCCTACTTGGGGTCTCATCGTCATTATCCTTGACATCTATGTCTGAGTCTAAGAGGATTTTTTAGAAATCCTTCTCAAACCTCACATCTGGGTTCTAAGAATAGACCATTCAACACCGTATCATGAGTGATCATCGTACGCTCTGGTTGGGGGAGAATCATGAAGTTTCATATCGTGAAACCACCATATAGCCATACAAATCGATCATCTAAACTCGTGGTGAAGCTCAACACAATAACTAACAAAAAATACAAAAAAGAAAAACAGTAACTACTAGTACCAACTAGTCAGGCAAGCTAACAATCAAATTTAAACTAGCATATCGGCAGCGGCACCAACCTTTTCATAGGAGAGCAATTACTAACCTGCAAAGTGCTCGGAGATCAAAGATAGAAATTTATATTGTTTCTCTCGTTTACTCACTACCAAATACTAGTAATAGCTAGTGGCAGGTTCGGGGTCATCCACAGAGATGCTAGAATTTGAAAGTTAACTAGACACAGCTTACAATAAAGTGTAACCCCGATTGTGTGTTGGGAATGGCTTGTGCTATAGACATAGGTTTGGGGGAGTTTTTATCTAGAAACTACTAATCAGAAAAACTAAATTAAATTAGCCTTGGGGATATATGTGTTACATGACTAGTGAATGAATTTCATCCTAGATTCTATCACATACAAGACATATAAACCTATCTCATGTCTATGTCATATAGTGTGGGTGATAGACGGTCATTCCAAATGTATGTCACACAAAGGTACATCGATACCCTTTTTGCTATCACCACCACCTCCGTGATTAGGGAAAGTGCGTCGCTTGAACAAAGAATTTTTGTTATGCTAATCTTTCCCCATAAAACTCACTCCCAATGGTAATGCGCCCCCACTTAAAGGATCAATTGCCTAGGCTGTCACTTTGTGGTGGTGACAACCCTTATATATAAGAGTAAGGAAGCCTATGGAGTTAAGGGAATCGGCATCTCGCAGTGACTTTAGGGTTGAAACAACGATGGTCGCTACACGACAACCCTAGTTTCTACAAACTATCATGCTCTTCCTATCGGAGCACATCGAGGGTGTCACGCACCCCCTTTAGGGGTAATTCCTTTCTTAGCATGAACATTATTACATGATGAGCCAATCAAGCTAGGCTCTAACAATCGGAATGGTACTCTCGATCATATATGCATGCACTCACAAAGACGGTACTCATAAACCTACAATACGCCTAACCCAACACTCCCAAGGTAGCAATCTATCCTAGCACAATAACATATCACATATGAACTACGATGCATCATAAAATATACATATAATGCATCTTATATGAATATAAAGCCGAAATTAAACATGAATATTCATAGACAATACAAATAGGAAGATCTAGAATCTCACAAAATTATCACCTAGTCATGAATACAAATAAAATCCCCAATCATTGGATTAAATGTCATAGACATAAACTAGGAAATAGTAAATAGTAAATGAGAAGAAAATAGTTAGTCTCTTTCTCTCTACCTACTCTTAGAATTAAGAAATTGAAATTACAAATACTTAGATAGCTAAACCCTAGTAGACTAATGCATATTCATATAGTATGTGGAAATGGGCCTTGTAGAAGCCCAACAAATAGGGAAACCCTTGCACCCACATCGGTATGGGCCATGCAATAGCACGTGACCCGCGTGCACGACTCATGCAAAAGTACACGGGCCATGGACTAGAGACCATCCTCGGCCAAACTAATCGCGTGATTTGCACAAACCATACGGGCCACCAACTGGAGAGCTTTCTAAGCAGTCTGAGCAGTGGGACCCGTGTAGATGCACCTGAGACACAGACTGGAGTCATTATCCTTGGCTTCTAATGGTGCAACAATGCAATTAGCTGCGAGGCACAAACTGAAGGTTCGTGTCTTGATCTTCATGGTGCACGGGCCATGTAAAATGACACAGTCTGCGACTTATTCTCAAAAGCCGTTTGCAAGTCTTCACTTATTTATGGACTTTGAGTTTTTTTCTTCGGCGTATCCTATCTACTACCATGATTAAGTGCGTGGCTTCGTTTTACTACCATCCTTGCGAATAGCATTCACTAAGCTACTCCAAATTACTTACGAACGATCTACAAATAAACTCGCAAAATAGAATCTAGATGCTCGTAAGGACATAGTATCCATTAGATTTAAATAATCTACAAAACAAGGGATTTAAACAAGAAAACTAATAATGACTATATAAACCCTTTGTAATGTAAACCAACTTAAACCTTGCAATAAACCGTACAAAAGCTGCTAAAGATGTGCTAAATGCATTAGGAAACATGTGCTTCTAGTGTCTCATTATTTACGCTAACACGTATAGCTGATTCCGAGCTTATTATTTTCCTCTTTTGACATGAAACCTGGCCTCCTCCATATACCATAAAGTCCTGAAGAGCAAAATGCATCCCTACGAATGGTGTCACCGGCGAGGGATTCATTCCAGACCACCATAATATATGAAATTTGTGCAGTGCTCCATGCAAGCTCAATGACACTTGCAGAAAAAGGTCCTGAGGAATCCACAATATCTTCCTATAATGTCTGAGTTAGTGTATAATCAATATATGAGTAGTCTATGGAAAAAATGTCATTAGCTAATTATTCCCCTTATCCATGTATAGTCGGGGTTACCGTAATCCTTGCGGATCATGGACCATATTCCTATATCATGGTGTTAGTGGAATGATCTTATCATAATAGTCATCTTTCCTTCTGGGCTCGCTTAGAGCACTTCGCCAAAGGCGATGTGTTATTCTAGTTTTAGGTTTAGTGAGGTTCTCTCTTCTCTTTGGCGAACAATCATTTACCTGGTTTGTTGGGGTTGCTATATTACCTTTTCTTTGGACTTCATGTTGTTAGGAGAATTGTACACTAGTTATATTTTATATTTAATAATTATACTTTGATTTTTTACAGTCTCATATATATATTATTTACATATACTAAGGTAGGGCCTTGATATGGTTGGAAATGACCCTGCGTATCACGTATCTACTTCTCAACATCGCTAGTCACAACCGCTACGTCGCTACATACTCTCCTCTCTCAACCACCATCTCCTCCCTTGTTCTACGGTGGGCCAAAGTCACTCTGCCAAGCCTCACTATCTACGCCTCAACATCGCTTATCACAACCGCATCTTAGCAACCATCCTTGCTCCTTCTTTTCACCACTACCTCCTCCCCTGCTCTCTGGCAGGCTAGATCCTCTCGAATGTGAGGCTGGATTCCAACAGTTCTGAAAATCTAGGTTAAAGAATAGATTTTAGAATCTAGGATTTGTTATGGAGTTTAAATATCAATAATTTTTGTTTATGTATTGAATGGATTAGTGTGTATTGGATACATGTATCAATATTTGAAAGGTTAACTCTAATTTTTATCTTTGTTTCAAATCTTGCAAAATGCTTGAATGGTTATTAATGTTATTTTTTGGGTTTGATGAAACAGCTGAATTTCTGGATTTGAATGTTGGTATATTCATCTGATAGATATCATTTGACTACAATTGTCCACAAATGAAAATCGTTGTGGAAATACCACCAATAATTTTGAAAGTAAAGTTGAAGAATTATTTTAAATTGCGTTGTTATTTTCTGTGGTTTTGATTGATAAAAAACTTGTAGTCAAAAGTAGCCTAAAATCAAAATGAGAGATTTTTTATATTAATGTTTGTGAACCATGAAAATTATAATGGTAATGAAAGTGCTAGTAATTAGTCTAGAAATAAAATCAAAACCAAGGAGAAGGCGATTTTGAAAATCCTTCTAACCTCCTAATTTCATCTTGATATAATTAAACCAAAAATCATATATTAAGTTTAGGGTGGTAATCAAAATTCCATTATAAGGGATCGAGATAATTATTGTACACTTAAATTATTTATATTCTAATATAAAAATAATATAATTGTATGAAAAAATATAAATTTTTTTATTTTTTTTAAAAATAAATAAAATGTGATTATGATTTTAAAAATATATTATGAATAATGTTATTTTAACTGATATTTTTTATCAAAAATATTTTTTATACATACTCTATTTTTCAGTACTAAGTATTATATGATTAAATTTAAACAATAGTTGTTATTTGTGTTTTCAATATAAAAATAACTTTATTATTTAAATAAATATAAATATTTTTAATGATTTGTCAAATATTTTAAATAAGATACTATTTTGATTATAAAAAATAGTGAATAATAACTTTTTTGAATAATTTCATCCAAATAATTTCACTTTTGATTTCAAATGTACTGTAAATTTTTATGAAAATTAATTATGTATTTAAATATATATTTTAAATGAATAGTATAAATTTGTTTAATTAAAAGATGACATGAAACAATAAATACAAAAGCAAGTTAATAATTTAAATTGTTAATTTTACATTTAATGAGTTTTATTGGAGGCCAAATATTAATCTAACTAATTTTATACTATTTTCTGTTAATAGCTTTTAACCCAAATCATGCTTAAAATATTGAAAATTGAGAGACCAAACACCCCAAATCCCCCTTATGTTACACCCTTAAATGTACTCTAAAAATTGGTTATTTAGCAATTAAAAAGATTAGATTTTCTTGAGTAAAATGGAGTGAAAATTTGTTATAAAAATGACTTAATAAATATATAAAACATTTTTCACCGAAAATATATGGGTGTGGTATATAAACTTCTTGTCATTTAAAAATACTAAGATGCTTCCTACCTCTACTCCGATGATGAGATTGGTACCTTATCTGTGCACAACTCAAATGCGCTAATTGGAAAATACCTCAAGGGCAAACCAACCATGGAGCAACTGGAAACCACATTCAAAACTGTTGGGTTTAAAGGAAGATATCAATTTGTATCCCTTTATTACAAACATGCTCTTTTCCGATTCGAAGAGACAAATGATCTTCAACGTTGCTGGTTCAAAGGAGTGTAGAGTTTCAACGACTCAATCATGAAAATTCTGAAGTGGACTCCAGATTTCTGCCCAAATATTGAATCCTCCATTGTCCCTATTTGGGTAACCATACGTAATCCTCCTCTTTATTACTATAACACTGCTGCTATTGTTGCTATAAAAAAAAGATGTTGCTACAGAAGTTTTGACTAGGCCTTCTGCTTTCAAAATCTGTGTGGAAATTGACTTGCTAAAACCAGTTAAACACACAATCAGACTAGGCTCTTTAACTTCCAATAAGAAATTCTCTGTTGAATATGAAGATATTCCCCTATAGTGCCAACACTGTGCTAAGATTAGACACAACCAAGATAACTGTAGAAAGTTGAATCCAAACCTTATGCCCAATCAAACTTGGATCCCCACAGGAAATGCCCTCCCAAAAAGACAACTAGCTGCAAATCTTATAAAGCCTACTAATCTTGTAATCATCAATAACCAAGCTCCTCTGCAAAATCATGTACCTAAGCCATCCACTGATTTTTACTTTGATGTACCTGATCCTACTCCCAAAACTCCAAAAATAGATCTTCTCAGTGCCATAACTAACCCCTTGAACAATCCCAAAATCTATGGACCACCACAGTATAAGAATATTGATCCTACCCCGGTTACATCTGAACCCCTATCCATACATGGTACTAATGCGTCTAACTCATCCACACTCATACTATCCTTTACTAGCACCAAAATGATTACACATCAGCCAAAGATTAGAACCTCATATGCTAAAGATGATATTCACATCACCTCAGGTAGTATCCCTCCCTCATTCTCTCCCCCACAATCCTACTGACAAGCTATTCAACTCCCAAAATAGACAGGTCTGTAACAGGTTTATGCCACTACTTCAAGTTGTTGAACAAGATAATTTGACTCAAGACTCATCTATTCATATGGCCAGCTCTCAGGAAGTCAACTCAGGTCAGGTAAGCCCAGATCAGTTTTGTTCACATACTGAAAAAACTGTAAAATCTAATTCTGCTAAATTTAAATCAAAGAAAACTAATTATTTCACTCAGTTAAATAAAATGATTCTCAGATCATCATCAAAAATCTCCAAATCGGGTGAATTATGATGAGTACAACATCTAAATTGAAATTTCTTGTTTGGAATTTAAGATAAATGGACACATCTATGCTTAGACTTCAAAATGTTATTAGAACTCACAAATTTGATTTAATCTGTCTCATTGAACCCATGCATGGTAATGATACTTGTTCAAATTATATGACCCAACTTGGTTTCAATGATTATATGCATTCAAGTAACTCTCAGATCTGGATCTTCTGGAAAAATAACATACAGGTTCAACTCTTATGTGATAACCAACAATATATTTTTGTTAATATTCTCAGTCCACAATTAAATATAGCTATGGAAGCTGTATTTATCTATGGACTGAGAACTAGGATAGAAAGATTGAAACTTTGGTATGATCTTTTATCCCTAAACACTACTGACACCATTTTTATAGTGGATTATAATGCGATTACTTTCATATCTGAATACAGGGGCCCTGCTAATCCTAGTAAAGCCAGTATTCTAGATTTTAACCAATTTATAAATAACAAGGAATTACAAGAAATTAACACCGTATGTAATCTCTTCACATAGAGCGACTCTAGGATCAGTAAACCTACCTCTAAGAGATTAGATAGAGGATTATACTCTGATGAATGGTTAGCTAAATTCCCTTCATCATCCATTGAAATTCTGAATAGACAAACATCTGACTGTAAAAACCTAGCATTCCCTTTTCAGAAATTGGGATATCCCAGTTTGATAATGGGTTAAAATCAGCCCTATTATACCATTTTCCTATTATCAAACTGGGATATCCCAATTTCTGAAAAAAGAATGCCAGTTTTTTACCTCAAACTGCTTAGGCTTAAAAAAGTTATAAAAGACTGGAATAAGAATGTCTTTGGTAACATTGAATCAAATGTAACCAAAGTTGAAAACAACCTTAGACTAGCAGAATTACAATATGATCATTCACATAATGATCATAATTTAATTCTGCTAAATAAGTCCAAAGCTGAACTAACTAAAGCCCTGAAAGAACAAAGAAATATTGGAAGCAGAAGGCTAAAGTTAACTAGTTAATACAAGGGGAATGACAACACCAAATACTTCCATAATTAATTTAAGGAAAGGAAATATAGGCTTTAAATAACAAATATTAAGAGCTCTGATGGAGTTTGGTTATAAGACATGGATCTAATTGAAAAAGAAGCTGTTAATTTTAATAAAAAATTGCCCACTGAAGAACATAATCATTCAGTTGGACAATATTTTTCTAGTTTTCTTGGACAAATTCCAAAAATAGTCACTGATGAAGACAATTAAGTACTACCAAGGCCTATTACTATTCAGGAACTGAAACAAACGATTTTCAGTCTTAACAAGAATAGTAGCCTAGGTCCGGATGGATATACTGGTTGTTTTTATATTAAGTCTTGGGAGATTATTGCTCTGTATTTATTAACAGCAACCAATGAATTTATTTCATCCTCCTCTATTCCAAATGGTATAGGGAGCACTTGGATAACAATCATTCCAAAAAAACAAACTCCTTGTTTTAATGACTACAGGCCTATCTCTTTATCTAATGTATCTAAAAAAATTCTCTAAGATAATCACTAAGAGAATTTAGCCATTGATGGATAAGCTGATTTCTCCTAATCAGTCTGCATTCTTGAAGAAAAAAGACATCTATGATAATGTCATTTTTTCTTCAAGAAATTATCAGATTTTTAGATAATAAAAATAGATCACCTAATTGCATCATTAAACTATACTTGATGAAAGCTTTTGACAGGGTGAGTTGGTCTTTTCTTAATAGTATTCTTTTAAATTTTGGTTTACATGGTAAGTTTGTGCATACAGTGCTAAAAATATATCAAGTGCTTATTTCTCTGTCTTAGTAAATGGGAAATCTGTAGGATTCTTCAAATCTTCAAGAGGTATCAAACAAAGTGATCCTCTTTCCCTTTTTCTCTTTAATTTGTTCACTGAATATCTCACTAGAGCTTTGGCATTTGTTTTTAGTATAAAAAAATTTGATTATTTCCAGTTGCCACCTTCTTCCTCCCCTCTATCTCATTTAAATTATGCAGATGACACCATTATTTTTCTTAAAGCTACTGAAAAAAATCTCATTAGGATGAAAGTATTTTTGTAGATTTTTGAACAAACCAGTGGCCAGAGATAAATTTTGAGAAATCTGATTTCTATCTGAGCAAGCATGCATTTGTGGCTAAAATTAACCAAACAAAAAAATCTCTTGGCATGAAAATAGGAACTTGGCCTTTTAAATACCTCAGGGTCATTATTTTTTAAGGCAGATTAAAAAAAATGTGTATTTTAGGCCTATTTTAGAACAGATAGACTCAAAGGTCTAGAGCTAGAAAAATAAATGGATGTCTATGGGAGGAAAAATAACTCTCATTAATACTTTTTTATACTCTATCCCTCAACATGTTTGGGCAGTTCTTAAACCTACGTCCTATGTGATTAATTAGATTTAAAGAAAGCTGGCTAACTTCTTTTGGGGTGATTTAGATGATAGGCCTAAAACATTGGATTTTATTTGTTACAAAAATATTTATCTACCCCCAAATAGCTTTCTCTATTCTACCTGATACTACTGTTTTCTTGTAGGAAGCCATCGTCAAACCACAAGGCCAGGTAGACTAATCTGGAAACCGAAAGCAAATGGAGTATTCAGCTTTAAGTCAGCCTACAAAGTTTCAGCCAATACATTAGGTAGTAGGCATTCCCTACTTAAAGTGTGTAACTACAGAATACCTAAAAAGGTCTTCTGCCTTTTGATGACATCTCAATATGGTATGGTTTCCAAATTGCTTCAAAATGTGTTTTCTGCAATAGTCCAGATTCATTAGATCAATTTTTCAACTCCCGACATATTGCCATTCCGGTCTGGAACCAAATGTTAATTCATATACATGTTCAGCCTATCTTTTTTCCTTTTTTTGTGGGACAGATTGTGGTCATTATGGCACCTTGAGGGTTGCACCCCATGCCATAAGATTCTAGTTTCAATTATACCATCACTTACATGCTGGTTTCTTTGGAAAAGAAGAAATAACATGATTTTTAATGGAATTAAACCCTCTGCCAGTTCCATAGTTAAGGACATAACGCAAGAAAATTATTTCTTATTCTTTGGGAAACCGGTTTTCTCATCTCATGCCTCAGAATGAGACCTCATTAGTTCAGGTCTCATCCCAGCTATGAGACCTCCACCAAAACCAGTGATAAAAATTGTTTGTTGGTCCAAACCCATCAACTCACCCTAAAAATAGACAGGCTGGGATCGGTATTATAGTTAGGCAGTTTCGATTGATATGATTCTTGCTAAATATGATTTTATCATCCTTGAATCACCCTTACAGGCTGAGATGAAGGCTATCATGTTGGGTATATAATTTATTAATCAATTGGGAATTCACTTCGAATTGGAATTGATTGTCCGTTGGCTGTCAATATAATAAAATATCCCATGTTGGCTAACTGGAAACTGTATAACCTAGTTGATAGAGTGAATTTACTCCTAAATGGAAGAACATTGATTCACACACATCGGCAGGGTAACAAAGTTGCAGACTCTATTGCAAAAAATACTAGGACTATGCCTTCAAGAAATACGTTTCAATTTCACGAATTGGACAATCAAACTAAAGTCCTTAGTGTGATTGAAAAAGAAGGAATACCTGACATCAGGATTTTTCTTTAACATTGTTCGGATGCTACTGATTGAATTTTTCTTATACAGATGATGAAAAACAATCACAAAAGATGGTCCATGGTGCTCCACAATCAAGAAGCCTCAAATGCTCATACAATTTCATTCTATTTACTCCTGGAGATGCCCTACTTTCATGGAAGAGCTGCATTCATGCACTCATCGGATGCTCCACTCTACTGCAATCATGCTTTAAAGATGAAAGACAATTCTGGAAAAAATATTGGTTGCCTGCTGGAAGTCATTTTTAGCTGAATTTTGGGTAAATTTTTTTGTGTAATTACATCATTAAGATTACTTCCATAAACAATATGTTTATGTTAGTAATCCTGCTTATTGACCCTTACTAAACTTCAGTACTATAGCGTTACTTTAGTAACTATACATCTTTTCCAAGGCCGGCCTCTCTATGTCGACACAGGGGGTGGAGGCTTACGAGAAGGAACACTTGGAAAAGTCTTTTATACTCATATTGTAATTACTTCC
>JAULKJ010212327.1:0-13971 GCA_032355405.1 Rubia balearica
TTAGGACTAATGGGTACTTCGTATTCACGGGCGTCTAGATCTTCTTATTTGATCTCATTAGTAGGTTGGTCGTGAGTGCTTTTTCATTTTTTTTCAGAAGGTCATCCGCGAGGGTGATAGTAGATATTTGAAGACCATTATCAACGATGGTAGAAGATATCGAAGGCCATTTGCAAGGATGGTAGTAGATTGAAGGCCACAGACTCCAAAGCGTGGTAGTAGATGGAATTGGGACGGAGAAAGGCGGATCCAAAGTTCAAGAAGGCCAAGGAAGTAACAGAGGGATCATTGTTCGAGGTTCCATAGAGTACTGAGAAAAATCCAAGAAGAATCAGCCTTTGAGAGTTTCACCATTCGGTCACTATAAAATCAACTACAATAACTCCCAAATCAGACCAACGGTTCACCCGTAGTGGAGCAAAGAAGTTAGTCAAGAAAACCAGCCACAGTAGGCATGGACCGTACAAGCCCGGCACAAGCCAAATGTTAGAACGGCTCATACCACTTGTTACGACTAAGGGAGGTTTTGCACGGCTCATACCACTCGACACGGGCTGTGTTGAATTCCAGCAAGAGGGGTTCCCATTGTCTAAGTATGAGAGCGGGACATTCCATTTCACGCGGGGCGCATTGAGATACCAAGAAAATAGAGGTTCCACCCGACGGGGTGGGCCAAACGACGAGCGATGCGAATCTGATGGAGCAAAACGAAGAGCTAGCCCACGACCTGTGCCGGATGACACCGGTCGCAATGTCATGGAGAGGAATGACCCTTGCTAGAGCCAATGCCTATGGCATCACGATCTGTGCCAAGGCCGGTGTCCCGCGTAGGCTCGAGGCCCTCTCAGCCAGCATGTGCCGTGTCACGAGGCATCATCTGCGCCAGTGGCGGCTGCTATGGTTTTTGGACATTTTGGGCCTATTCTTAGGCCCAATTCCTTACTACTATATACATGGACCTATGTCTACTAGGGTTTAAGTTTATGCTCATTTTTAGATTTTAAGAGTAGGCTAGAGTGAGAAATTACTCTTCCTTCTCTTTAGGCTCTTTTCTTTTCATCTTTTTATCTTTGTTTTGCCAAAAGGTTGTGAATCCAATGAGATACTTAGGTTTAATGCTTAGAGAGTAGGGATCTAACTGGGGGATAGTATTTGTATTCATGTGCTGATGTTTATTTTGTGAGATTTCTAGATCTACCTATTTCTACGTGTTTTGTGATTATTATGTGGCTATTTCTTAATATTCTTGTGAATTGCATGATTGTCGCAGTTTGTTGGCACACAACCAAGTCTATTTTCATGTCGGTGCACTATTGCTACTCCCCGGTTAAGGAAACCTAGATGCGCTTGGGATGATGATAGTCCGGAACTGGGCGTGTGCACGAAGGTTACAGTGGTTAATCGTCACGATCGACCATGCATCTAGTTAGCCAACCAAAGAGGTCCTAAGGGTTGCTGGTAGAGATAAATTGGGTGGAAAACTAGGATTATTTTGTTGATCCTAGAGCCATCGATAAGACAACTATTTCCTTTGCCTTTGTAGGCCTAGGGGTAGTTCGTTCGTGGTGTTCCGCCCGAGACTTAATTGCACGGCGGAGAATCAGATCTGCGCAATGAGCAATAGTCGTTGTTGCACTCCCTAGTTGCGGAGATGAGGCCGATGGAAGATTTTATACACTCATTTCTGTGTGACAAATAGGGGGAAGTTTTGACCATTGTCCGCACCACCTGACACAAACACTAAAATAGGGTGTAGTTCTTGTATTTGATGAAATCGATGATCGAGATTCCATTGACCATGTTACGCAAATATTCCCCGAGTGTTGGTTTATATTGTTAATTCTCGTGATCAATTGGATGCTAGTAGTTGTTAGTATAAATACCCCCAATAATTGTTTTCACAACACTGTTTATTCCTAACACTTGGTCAGATTGACGACACGACTGCGATTGTGTTTAGTTGATTATTAGATTCCTAACATCTTTGTGGACGACCCCTGCTACTTGCCACTATCTAGCATTCTTGGTAGTATATTAATCGGAACATGAGCAACATGTAAATCTTATCTTTGACCCTTAAAACAGAGACAAGATTCTCTTGGATTTTTAACGACACTCCGGATGAGGAGGGTCAACATGACTCGTGTTAGACCTAGCCAACATGGTCGTGCCTGATGATACGAGTTGTGCCAGACGTATAAGCCGTGCCAGACGCAACAAGCATGACCATGCGAGATAGCACTCCCCATGCCAATTTTGACTGCTAGGGTTTTTGGCCTTATTTTTTGGCCTTTTTAAGGCCTAATTCTCAACTACTATATATAGGAGCCTATGTCTTCTAGGGTTTAAG
Organism: Rubia balearica; assembly: GCA_032355405.1. Taxonomy (NCBI): domain Eukaryota; kingdom Viridiplantae; phylum Streptophyta; class Magnoliopsida; order Gentianales; family Rubiaceae; genus Rubia; species Rubia balearica. Next base: position 2,351 of record JAULKJ010212327.1, read on the forward strand.
TTTGGTTCATTTTATTTTCATTCTCCTAAGAGTAGGTAAAGAGAGAAAGGGATTGACCCTTCTTTCTAATTTCTTTTCTCATTTTTTTGAAGGGCATTGAATCCAATGAAATACCTGGGTTCAATTTTTTCGGAGTAGTGATTTAGCTTGGGGTTTATATTTGTATTCATGACTTGGTATTTGTTTTGGGAGATTCTATATATCTACCTTTCCTATTATGCTTATGAATATTATGTTGACTTGTTCCTTACATTCTTGTCAACTGCATGATTGTTACACTAGGATCGGCACACATCGTAGTCTACTTTCATGTTGGTGCACTTATTTATGTCCATAAGGGAGTGAAACCTAGATGGTGTCTAGAACCGTATGGGTGTGTGCATAAGGGTCACCGAGTTACCGTTACAATAACAATACACTAGTCTTAGATGTCAAATTGGCTCGAAGGGTTGCAGATAGAGATAACGTCAGTAGAAAACTAGGTGTAGCGAAATTCGCAACCTTATAGTAAACAAAAAGGTGCCTATCCTTTTGCCTTTTTAGGCCTAGGGAGAAACATTCGTAGTGGAGTGCTATAGATGTAGTAGCATGGGGAAGAATCAAACCTGCACAATGACATGGTCATTGTTGTACTTCTCTAACTACGGAGGCGGTGCAAATGGAAGAAAACATGTGCATCCTTATGTGATAGATAGAAGTTGATCATAGACCACACTACATGGCATAAGCATTAGAATAGGTTTATATGTCTCGAATGTGATTGAATCTAGGATAAAAAATATTACTGGTCATGTTACGCTAGCGATTTTGAGTTTCGCTCTCTTGTGCTTTTGCATATTCGTTGTTGTTAGATAAAATCCCCCAAAAACCTGTCTTGCAATATTAGCTATTCCTAACACGTGAACGGATTGACGACCTTGTCGTGACCGTGTGTAGTTAACTTGTAGATTTCTTGCATCTCTGTGGACAACCCGGTCTTGCCACTATCTACCCTCTAGGTAGTTTAGTAGTAGAAATGGGAGTAACATTACAAATCTCTCTTATCTTTGATCCCTCTCCTCGGGTTAACTGATTGCCTTGTGATTTTAATGACCCCAATGAAAGGTAGGTAAATTTTGGCACCATTGCGGGGATGCTAGTATAAAGGTTTAATTTTTTACTTTCATAGCTTGTAAGTTGATTAGTTAGTGTTGTTTTTGTTTGCTCGAGTTGGTTTTTACCGTTGAGCCTTTGTGATATTAATCCGTGTACTTCTAATCCTTGTACTAGTGTTTATTTTTAGTTAGGTATTGTTTAGTTTTTATTTTATGGTACATACCCGTGTCACGAACCAAGGAACTCTACACTATCTCACAGAAAATGCAGGTAATCGGAGAAGAAAGAGGAGAAGAGCTAGGTAGGGGTTTCAAAAAAGCCGACCGTTATAGTTGAAGAGACTGTAGGTATGGCGGAGAACAATCATACCCTTAGGGAATTAATGGCTCCTAACTTGGAGAATCAACCCTATGTATTGTCTTCCCACCTTTGCCACCGAATGTGACTTGTGAGCTCAAGAGCAACATGATCCAATGTTTTCCAACATTCCATGAGATGGTTAGTGAAGACCTAAATAAGCATTTGTCGGAGTTTCACCTATTGTGCACCAATATGAAGTCATCGGAAGAAAACTACAACTTGAGATCCTTTCCTTTCTCACCGCGGGACGCAGCCAAGGATGGGCTATATTATCTTCCACCCAGGTGCATCACTTATTTGATGGATAAGAAGCTGAGGTTCCTTGAAAAGTTCTTACCATGTCCAAGTCTGCAGGTCTCAAGAAGCAGCTTTCCAACATATCCCCAAATGGCGAACGAGTCCCTTTATGAGTATATGGAGAGGTTTAAGAGATTGTTGGCATGTTGTCCTTAACATACATTAGAAGAAGGCGACATGGAGTATTATTTATTCGAAGGTCTTTGCAACGAGGATATGAAGATGTTTAACGCTGCATACAATGGCTCCATAGACAATAAGAGTCTGAGGGATACAATGACGTTGTTCAAAGAAATGGCCAACAAGACAACGCAATTTGGCACTAGATTTCGAGTGAAGACATTGGATGATCCAGATCAATCTCCCAAATTGGAAGAGCAAGTTCAAGCACTTGCCTCAATGATGAAGGAATTTATAAAGGAGAGAGTTCATCAGGTCAAGGTTTGTGGCATATGTAGTCTTGATCATCCTACTGACACTTGTCCACAAGTGGTGGAATATTTTAACGAGGTAAAAACATTGGACTTCAATGGTGGAAATATGAGATAATTTACTATAGGGTAACAACAAGGATTTCAAGGGAACCAAGGCGGAGATAGACAATACCCTTACACAAATACCTTCAATCCTCGATACGGAGATCACCTTAACTTCCGTTGGCGTGGGGAGGAAACTCAAGGGTACAACCGAGCTGGACAACCTCAACCTCGACCCTACTCAAGGGGAGAAGGGAATTCCAACAACAACGCCACTTTATACAAGTTGGAACGGGAGGATATCTTGGATGCTATAGCTCAATTAGCAAAGAAACAAGATGTGTTCACGGAGCGGACATGGAGAAAAATTAAGGATATTGGAACTAGAGCATTTTTTAGTATCAAGAATCTCGAAGTCCAAGTCGGCCATCTCGTCACCTCGGTAAGTTGACTTGAGGCTAGGGAATCCAAAAAGTTCCCTTCCTAACCTAAGATTAATCCAAGAAATGTGATTGTGTTGAACCTAAGGAGCGGAAATGAGGTGCGTGAGGCAAAAGAGAAATTGTGCAAGAGGATGATTTGATTGTGGAAGGTGACAAAACTAACTTTGACGAACAAGAGATGATTTTTGAAGAGGAACCTCCCAAAGAGCTCCCCACCACCAAGGCGAGGGTGATCCCTTCACCACCTTTTCTTAGTGTACATAGGGTAAGGCCAAAGGTGGAAACCAATGAGGCACACATTCGCAAAATCTTTGAGAAGGTTGAGAAAGTTCCTTCTTATTGGATTTTATTGAGATGAACAAGAGATGAACCAATTTTGGATTTTATTGAGAAAGTTCCTTCTTATTTTAAATTCTTGAAAAATGCATGTACTAAGAAGGGGAATAAACCAACTAGGAAGGTAGGACAATTGAAGATAAGGGGAGTGGCTACTCTAAATCACAGGAATTTTCCTAAGAAATGTGATGACCCTGGGATGTTTTCAATTCATATCTCCTTAGGTGAAAAATTGGTGAAAAATGTTATGATATGTTAAGGAGCATCTATTAATGTGATCCATTGTGGCCTTTATGAAAACCTAGACATAGATGAGCTTCAGGAAACTAGGGTAGTTTATCAATTAGCCGATTACTCCCAAGCTAGATCTTGAGGTTTAGTTAAGGATGTAAGGGTTAGAGTAGGAAATTTAGCATTTCTAGCGGACTTCTATGTCCTTGACATAGTGCACGATGGTGGTGCGCCCCCAATTTTATTTGGGAGAACTTTCCTAAAAATGTCAAGGACTAAGATAGATGTTCATTTGAAGACACTAACCCTAGAGAATGACATTGATAAGGTGGGATTTGAAATCTAAAAGTTAAGTTTGATTCACTTATTCCCTCTCTTATGTGCAATGGCATAACTGTGTGTGATGAGCTTGTTCAATTAAATGGAACAAAAATGCAGATTTTCAAAATTTCAAAATTCTAGCCAAAACATGTATTTTTGACCCATTAATTTAGCAGAGCTTTTAATCCCTAGGATTTTTTATGTAAATAGTACTATACTAAATATCAACACCTCCCTTAGGCATTAATTAATTGGTACTTTTGTTCCCTAAAGTTTCTATTTTTACCTAGGCCATCCCTATCTCATTTGTACCTCCCTACTAACCAACCCTCTTTTAGAGGAGCATGGATCGATTTAATGAAATTAAAAGTTCATAGTATATTTCCCTATCTATAGGAACCATTTAACCCAGTCAAGGCCCTAAAAAACACTCACTCTCACTTGACTTTGGTTAAACTTGAAAATTTGGAGCATTTTCTCTCAAAAAGTAGCATTTTTTCTTCTTTTGTATGAATTTTTCGGCTCTTAGCTTCAAACTCCAGGTAATCCTTTCTACTTTGTGTTTACTTGCTTTCTTTAGCAAGATTGTGTTGTGATGGGATGCATTATTTTAAAAAAATGAGGTAATTTTGGAGAGTAAGTGGGTTGTATGAATAATCTTGTATGAAACTAAGTGTGGGGGAAGTACATGGTTCTTGTGTTTTGATGATTTGATCTTCCTCGTTATGGTTTTGTAGGAGGAATGATTCTTGATTGATATATTTTTGATGAGGTGATATTATTTTCCATGAGTGGGTTGTTTAGGAAGAATGATTCTTGATTGAATAGGCTTTATGTTGAAATTACATAGTTTGGAATGTGTTGGCTATTTAGAAAGAGTGTTCTTCTTAAGTGATACTTGATGCATATCTTTGTGTATTCTTGCATAACCATTTTCTTCTTGATCTTATAGAATGTCTCCAAAGAGGAGTAGGCCGGAAAGAGGAACAACTTTCCGGGTTAAAAGAGGGAAGAAGTCGGCTAAGGTTGTGAGACAAGAGCCGACGACTTCCCGTCCTCCTAACCCCGCCTTTGTTGTTGAGGAGTTCATGGGATTGGCTAAAAGTTTTGGGACTGCGGCCCAAAGAGGACTATTTTGGAGATAAAAATTGCATGCAAGGAGACTTTGACAGCTCTAGGTATACTTGATCCCGTCACTTATTTGCTGAGCCGAGTAGGCCTAGAGGGTTTCTTAGATATGCATTCCAAGACTTACATAAGTTTGACTTTGGAGTTTTTGGAGACATTGGAGCAATCAATGGACAATGATGAGAGGAGGATCATCCATTTTCTCTTGGATGACAAGGAATACACGATGACACATTGGGAGATCGCCCAAGCCTTTGGGTGGAAATATGGGAAGGAAGTTCCAAGGACACACTAGTAAGGCCTGTCGTTCTCATTGAGTAATTTTTGAAGGATGCTTATGAGCACGAAGAGGAGACACTGGAGCAAGAGTACCACAATAGTCCAACTTGGCTCGAACTCTTCCCTTTCTCAGCTCGGGAAATAGGCCTTTTTCCCGGTCGACTCCTATGAGGACCCATTCTATCAAAACATGAGAGAAAATGGTAATGGAAATATACTAACTTTTGAGCACAAAGACAATCATCACTTAGCAAGAATCATGTTACCTAAACACCCAACATTTAGCGCATCATATAATCCCAACTAAAGATTCATTATACAAAGATGCACACTACCCACATACAACAATACTCACCCATTTTTTTTTTCAATTTCAAGTTACATCCACATAACACAAACATGATGCTGAAAGAAATTAAACATAAGGTTTAAAGCATTACCCGAATTTGAAAACTAGGAGATGAAGAACACACAAGAAAAAGCCAAGAATGCTCTCACTTGAGAGAATGTGACCAAATTCGAATTTTGCTCTTTGTGTTATGGAAACGTGTTTTCTGGAGTTATAGAAGAGTGTTAAGTGGTTTATATTGATGGGAAAATAGATGGAAGGACCCGATTCAGAAAATTAATTGCGTTTTCCTATTGGGTTGTTTGAAAAAAGAGACAAATAAGAAGGCAGTAATGGTTTGTGAAGAAAAGGAAATTTTGGGAGTTAAAACTTTATCGATTCATGTTCAGTGGAGGTGTTATTTCTTTGTATAGTAAAATTGGCACTATCCATTTCAGGGAAGAAGAAAATCATCGATCTGGTGTGGCAAAAGTGCTCATTTTGGTAAACTTTAAATTTTGCCAAAATTCTACATTTTTGCTCGACTGTAGTAATGTGCCAATGAAGGGTGTTCCATAAGAAAGGCTCCTGATAGTTCTTCTTACGTGAGCCATGTCGGTTGGCACGACTCGTGCTCCCGGACACTCCTGGGCATTCTTCAGTCCATTTTGTTGCTTTTTCACTCCAAATCATAATTCCTCCTAAACAAAACCAGAAAATTCTATTTAAATGAATTTGGAACCATAATTTCCAAAATAAAATTCTTTGCAAAATGCCAAACACACAACTAAACAACTAATAACTAACACAATCAAAACGTATAGAAGCACCGTATATTTATTGTCATCCTCACGACTTATTCCTACTTTCAAATTTCAATCAATTCAACCTTACCGTTGGGCCTTCAAAGTCTCCATCTGCAATTCCACTCCACGATGACATCTTTCTGGAAAGGTCTCCTCAGGGATTCATGTTCAAGCTTAGTCAATATAGAGTCCTTAGCTTTTTTTCCCTTAGGTTTGGGAGGTGGTGTATGAGGCTTTAAATCCTTCCCATGCTCCACAAACCACTGCATGTTAATGTTTAAAGACATGGGATTTTTTTTTCATTGGCATAGTAACACTGAAATCATGTAAGGTACTAACATCATCAACATTTTCATTAAACATAAAGCTCTCAACATGTATTCTCCATCAATCATGCAAGGACTCTCAACATCATCGTTCATGCAAGACATTTCACATTGATCATTTCCCTCATAAGCATATATGCCATTCATCAAAAAGAAGATCTAGATGATCCATGGCTAGATTTGTAAATTTGAAAGCCAATTTTATCTATGTCATCTACTAGGGTTAGTGTTCCTAGGTGGGCATCTATTTTTGTCCTCAATGTTTTTAGAAATGGTCATCCCTACAATATTGGGGATGAAACTCCATCATGCAATATATTGAGGACATAAAAATTTTACCGAAAAAAACTAATTTTCCAATTCTAACAATCACATCCTTAACTAGACCCCTAGGACTAGCTTGGACTATCACCCTAAGATCTCTAACCTCTCCTAAATCAAGAGTTTCATACAAGCTATAGGGAATAATATTCATAGAGGCTCATAGATCAATCATGGCACCCTTAACTAGCGTACCACCTAAATGGATGGGAATGGAAAATATATCGATAGGTAGGTTTCTATGAGCTAATGTGGCAATTCCCCCTATTTTCACTTTCCCTATCCTTTTTACTGGCTAAGGTCTCTTCTTACTTCATGATTTTTTGAAAAATTTATCATAAATTGGGATTTGATCAATTACATCTAGAAGTGGGATATTAACCTCACACATCTTGAAGACTTGTCGAATTTGCGTCCGTTGGATGCCACTTTTCCCTTGCTCTGGCTCCTGGAGTATCTCTCTTTCTTCAAGTGTGGACTTGGCTTTCTCCACCAATTTTTCATCTTCATGCAATTTTTCCTCCCCGACCTCTTTCATTAACTTCCCAGTCCTCAACTTAAGCGATTGATTTTGGGTTGGGAAGGTAATTTACGTTAAAGGACTTAATGTTTCGCACCGATAATAATTTCCCAACGCATGATAATACTCGGTGAAATGGAACTTCGCATGTCCTGTAGGTGAGAAGGAAACTTCTTTCTATCGGTTGGAGCACAATTGTAAAACAGTTTATCAAGGACATAGGCGGTTTCTCCCTGATGGCCCATCCAAGGAGATTGGCGAAGCATTGGTTCAACGGAGAACTTGAGGAAAGAGGAATTCTGACACCACTATCGGGTCATGAGATTTTTGAAAGGGTTGGGAATTTTCCTAAAATTTTAAAAAAGGGTAAGCGAAAAGTTGCATATGAAGGAAGTTGGAAAAAGTGCTTCATTTTTTTCCGACCATCATATTAGAAGGAATTAAGTCCATACTCCGTCTTGATTTAATGCACATCGAGAAGAATATTTGTGATTCTTTAGTTGGGACACTTTTGAATACCCCTGGTAAAATCAAGGATGGTTTGAAGGCCCGACTTGATTTAGTAGAATGGGTATTAAGAATAGTTTGGGTTTCATGACTAACGACGATGGTTGTTATATCCTCCCGACTTGTTATTCCATATATGAGTAAGAGATTTTTTTATGAGACCAAGAGTAGTGTTAGGTTGCCTAGGCCTATTCGTCAAACATAAGTTCATGTGTATCTTTGAATGAGCTGGAACTGATTGGTTTGAAATATCATGATTGCCTCAAGCTAATGGGATAATTGAATGCCATTCTCATAAGGTTATCACTGCCACCCCATATGAGGTTTTGCGTTACTGAGTTGTGTCTGTTCTTCAAGAGTATTTGTTCAAAAAGCATTAGTGTTGCCAAACTTGACCGTATGCAAGCGATGATTGTGGAAGTTTTGTGTCGTATGGATATGTAATTTCCTCTATCATTTTTTGACATTGTGGTTCATATTGTTCATTTGGTACAGGAGATCAAGCTATTCGCACCTATATTTCAGAGACGGATGTACCCCTTCGAGCGATATATGAAAATTTTAAGAATTTTGTTAAGGACTGGTACATGCCTGATGCAAGATTGTACAACGTTATATGGAAGAGGAAGTGATTGAGTTTTGTATAGAGTATTTGAAGAGGTAGATTTTGTGGGTGTACCTTGATTTGTACATGAGGGGTGGCTTAACGGAAAAGAACTATTGAGCCTGACAGCACAAATATGGCACATTTTTATGTTTTGTGGAGCCACAGTGATGCTGTCCCATATATTCAAATGAACATGGATGAAATAAGATTATTGAATATGAATTGCAACGAAGCTCAAATTTTACAATGACACATTGCAATGTTTACAAATTGGCTTCAAAGTCTCGTGGAGGTAGGTGGTCATCCCGAAACAGTGAAGTGGTTATCGCGCAGACCTCTTAATACAATTCTCTAATTCAAGGGGTATGACATTAATGGCTTCACTTTTTCCACGAAGTCGGTGGATGATAAGAGTGTGTCTCAGAACAGTGGTGTAACCCTTGTTTCAGAGGCCGTTCATGTTGGAAACGCAAGTAATAGCAATTCCATGTACACCAACACCTGTTACTTTGGGACAATACTAGAAATTTAGGAGCTAGATTATGTGCCCTATGTGTGCCAATGGGTTGATTTTCATAGTGGCAATGAACAGAGCTAATGGTATTCATATTTGTTGATCGAAGTCGGGTTGGTTGGAGAGATGATCTATTCATTTTAGCCTAAAAAACGCATCAAGTTTTTTTGTGCAAGATCCCGTTGATCCTAGGTGAGAGGTTATTTTTGAATGTAAGGGGGCATTCTTTGATGAATTTGAACTTAAAAGATGTGTTCGGTTTGGGTCAAATAGTTTGATGGGGATCAACGACGAAGACATTTTCCTTGAAGAGGATGATTCGAGTTTGTGCCACTATTTAGGTCGATCGGACCATGATAAAAGTATTTGGATTGATGACCAAGGAAGGATGAAGAAGAGAAGGAATGGAAAGAAAAAGAAGCAAACAAGGAAGAAACGGAAGTCGAGAGTGGTTTAATTCTCTTCATTGTGTGTGTGTACTATAAGGACGAATGTAGTTCCAAACTCAGAACTTCGTTGGATGGAATGGTTCTTCCCCCTCCCAATGTCGCTAAATGAACACAAAATCTTTTTCACGGGAAATGCCAAGAGGAAGACTTATGAGAGGGTCAAAGATAAATATTTGTATTGTTACTCCTGTTCCTACTACAATGCTATCTTGGGGTAGATAGTGGTAAGAACGAGATTGTCCACAGAGATTCTAGGAATCTAAAAGTTAACTACACATAGTTGCGATTGGGTCATCAATCTGACCACGTTATAGGAATAACTAGTATTGCTAAAACAGGTTTGGGGGGAGGGGTTACTAACAACTACAAGCATGAAAAAGCACAAGACAGTGAAATTATATTAAACTAACACTTGAGGAGTATTTGCTTAACATGATCGGTGTTATATATTGATCTTTGATTCAATCACATTCAAGATGTACAAACCTATCCTAGTGTTTATGACACGTAGTGGGATCGATGGTCAATATTCCCCATACCTGTCATGTAGGTTTTGCATGTAATCTTCCATCGACACCACCTCCATAATTAGGGGAGTGCAACAACAATCTTGCCTGCTGTGCAGATCTCAATCTTCCCCGTATGATTATGTCCTGGGCACTCCACCACAAATGCTTCCCACTAGGCCTATAGAGGCAAAGAAGGTAAAGCACCTTATCGATGGCTTTAGGGTTGCGACTCACGCTAACCATTTTTTTCTACTAACACTATCTCTATGTGTAACCCTTCGACCCAATTTTTCGGCTAAGACTAGTGTATGGGCAATCGTAACTTTGACTCGGCGACCCACATGCATACACCAATACAGTCCCGGACTATCGTTACCCAAAACACATCTAGGTTTTCTATCCCGGGGATATCAATAAGTGCGTGAACCTGAGAGTAGACTACGGTGTGTGCCAATCTTAGTGAGAAAATCATGCAATTAATAAGAAAATTAAGAACAAGCCAGCATAATAATCATAAACACATAGAAATAGGTAGATTAGTATAACCTCTCAAAACAAACACCAAATCAAGAATATAAATATGAACCCCAAGTTAATTAACTACTCTCTCTGCATTGAACCCAAATATTTTATTGGATTCAATGCCCTTGGGCAAAAGGAAATAAAAGGAAGAATAGAATATTTTAGAGAAATGAAGAGCTCCCTTCTCTCTCTACCCTACTCTTAAGATTCTAAAATGAGGATACACTTAAACCCTTGTGGGCATAGGCTGCTATAAATAATAGTAGGAAATTAGGCCTTGAAAAAGACCCAAAATAGGCTAAAAACCCTAGCATCCTGGGAGGTCATCGCCGTATCTCTCAAAGATGTAATTTTTAAGCCTTTTTTTTTACTAACTACAACTAAGTAGCTAGTGGCAAGTCGGGATCGTCCACAAAGACAGGAGATATTCTCAAGTGTTTGCTCATACGATGCTAAATACTATACTAGATATATAGATATACATATATATAAGCACATAAAGAGGGGGGTTTTGGTTTGGTTAATTTAAAAACAAATTAAACTAACAAAGTATACAATCACTAAAACGGTATTAAGTATGAATTACAGACTCTCGAGGGCAATTGACTTGCACTTCCAAACCTTCTATCTATCATTGAACATATAACCTACTTCCTCCGTCCCACTTTAAAGTTTCGAATTGCTTTTTGCACAAACTTTAAGACAAGTGTGTGTGGAATCTTTTTTAATGGGTGATGATAGTGGGCCTACCTAAATCAAATGAAAGGAATATTTATGACTAAATGTAGAAAGTTTATAATTAGGAAGTTTATAGTGGGGCATCCTAAAAAGGAAAGTAAGAAGTTTATTATGAGACGGAGGGAGTACTAAACATCTTTACTACTTGTTGTGAAGATAAATCTTCCATTCTTCTTTGATAGTAGTTTACTAGAGTGAATTCGACATTTCTACCTAAACCTCACTAATGATCCCTTTCGTCATTCAGTGCCTAAAGGTATACCATTAACAGCATTAAGCTCAAAGAATCAACAAGCTTGGTAATACTGATAAACACTACATCGTGTCTAAGCATTGAACCAATTCATGTATTTATACAAGATTAGCCAAGAACATTTAATGCTCATTAACTTCTCTCATTTGCTACAAAAATAAACATGACGAAGAATTATACATCACCACATTTACCTAGCACTCATCAAATCACCAACAACATTAGAAGCCCTAAATCATGCTTTTGGATTTCATA
>JAULKJ010212542.1:0-13969 GCA_032355405.1 Rubia balearica
GCAACGTAGAATCCAAAAATGTCATCTACCGGACCCAACTCATTTCGGGTCCTACTCAAAACTGAGCCCAAAGTTGATGAATTCAACTCATTTTGCAACACCAACAAGTCGGAAGAACACAGATTAGAGGGGGAAAATACAAGAATTAATGGAGAAAGGATGGCCTAGATTATCTAGGAGGGGGGGCCATCCTTTTTTCTCCCGAGCTTTTTTTTTACCTCTACCCAACTACAAACTTATTTAGTGTTTATGACACGTGGTGTGGTCGATGGTCAATACTTTCTCATACCTGTCACTTACGGTGCACATGTAATCTTCCATTGGCACCGCCTCCATAATTACGGGAGCGAAACAACGGCCTAGTCTGCGTTGCAGATCTAAACTCCCCCGTGCTATTACGTTCGAGACACTACACCACGAATGTTTCTCCCTAGGCCTAAAAAGGCAAAGGGGGTGAAGCACCATATTGATGACTATAGGGTTTCAAAACTAACTTTAGTTTGATATTGTAGCTATCTCTATCCGTAACTCTTCGGGCCAATTTTTTGGCTAAGATAAGTGTATGGTCGATCGTAACGTCGACTCGGCAATCCACATGTACACACCCACACGGTTCTGGATTATCGTTACCCCAAGCACATCTAGGTTTCTCTCTCTGGGGGATATTAATAATTACGCTAACATTAAAGTAGACTACGGTGTGTGTCAGTATTAATGTTATAATCATGAAATTAATAAGAAGATGAAGAACAAGCCAACATAATACTAACAAACACATAGAAATGGGAAGATCTAGGGAATCTCACAAAACAAACATCAATTCATGAATATAAATACAAACCCCAAGTTAATAAGTACTCCCTAAGCATTGAATACAATATCATTGGACAAAATAAAAATAAAGAGGAGAGGAGAAAAGATTCTAGAGAGAAGAAGAAGTTCTTTTCGCTTTTTACCCTACTCTTAAAGTCTAAAAATTAGCATAAGGTAAACCTAGTAGATATAGGTCCATATATATAGTACTAGGGAATTGGGCCTTAAAACGGCCCAAAATAGGCTTAAAACCCAGAAGCCTCAATTAATACGACCAGTGCACAACGACACCGGTCGTGAAGGGTCATGCTGGTGTGGGATGCACGACATAGCACAGCATGTATAGCCTCGTGCTGGCACAAGATGCATGTCCTGGCATGGGCCGTGTAGGGTCCTGGCATGGGCTGCATGGTCTGGCATGGGCTGCTGGCTGATGCCCTATCTTGAAATTTTTATTATATGAAGCCCATCAGCTGGAAGGACTTTTTGCTCAGTTGAATGGAGCAGGCCATGTAATTTTTCACACCCCATGGGCTATTCTTCACATTTGTACTTGAAATTAAGCAGACCATACGAAACGGCATGATATGCATCCATACTTAGCCGTTGGAGTTAATTTGGGAAAACGAGCTACACGAATCGACAGGGTCCGTACCAAGGGGATGTGACATAACCCACGTTGCCCAGCATGGACCATGCTAGCCACCCCTGGCATGGGATGTGCAAGGCATGTTTGCCTAATGCCAGAGCTTCGTGCCTGCAAAGGCTGGTTCGGTGACGTCGTCCTCCATTTTTCTCCTTTTTAAACTTTGACTCTGGTTTTTCCCGCTCAATTCCATCTACTACCATTCTTTTAAGTCCGTGGCCTTCTATCTACTACCATCCTCATGAATGACCTTTAATTATCTTTTACCATTCTTGCAAATGACCTTCAAATATCTATCACCACTTACCACCGTTGCGGGTGGCCTTCTACAAAATGATGTCAAAATACTCACAAAGAACCTAATAATAAACTCACAAAGGAAAATCTAAACCCTAGTGAATATAAAATGTCCATTATATTTAGTTAAGTAAAAAAAACTCGAGATTTAGATAAGAAAACCAATAATGGCCATCTAAACCCTTTTTCGTGTAAACCTTACTAAAACTAGCAATCAGCCAAACAAAACATGATAATAAATGTTTCAAATGCATTGGTTAACACATGCATAAAGGTGCACATAATGGAACCAAAGTGGAGATCGGCATAAACCTTATGCAAACTCATTCAATCCCCGATATCGTGACCGCCCAAACTTCTGGTAGCATGATGACAAACAAGGGTATAATAGGGAAGGGAGACCACCTCAACCTAACCTAGAGAATAAAGGTCTTCCAACACCAATGCTTCAATTTATAGGTCAGATCGAGAGGAAATTCATAAGGTAATTGCACAGTTGGAAAACAAAAGTGACACGTTCACAGAGCGAACGAAAAGGGAAATTGAAGAGCTAGAAACAAGAGCCTTTTTCTAGTATTAAAAACCTTGAATGTTGGTCAACTTTCCACTTTCGTGAGTTGGATCGAGGCAAGAGACTCTTGCAAGCTAACATTCCAACCTGTGGTGAATCCACACAATGGGAGTGCATTAAGAAACGGGAAGTAGTAGTTGAAATATACTTGCATAAGAAGGCCATTTTTTAAGAAGAGGAATTAGTAGTTGAGGATGAGCCCACACAAGAGCTTTCTACCACCGAGGTGAAGGTTACCCCTCCGCTGATGTTCCCTAGTGCTCTATGGTGAGGCCAAGGGAGGCATCCAGTGAAGATCAAATCTGCAAAGTCTTTAAAAAGGTTGAGGTTAGTATTCCATTCTTAGATGTCATTAAGAAAATTCCATCATATGCTTCTTCTTTTTTTGAAATATGCTTGCATTAGGAGAAAGACTAACCCTATTTAGAAAAGCATGACAATTGAAAATAGGAGAAGTCGTCACTTTAGCTCATAAGAATATTCCTAAAAAGTTTGATGACCCCGGCATGTTTCAATCCCTATTTCTCTAGGTGTCAAGTTGATTAAAAATTCTATGATTGACTTAGGAGTTTTCGTCAACATTATCCCTTATAACCCATTTGAAACTCTTGACATAGGTGAACTTAGAGACACTAGGGTGATAGTCCAACTACCTGATCCTTCCCAAGCATGCCCTAGGGTTATAGTTAGGGATGTTATGATTACAGTAGACAATCTTGTATTTTTGGTGAACTTTTATGTCCTTGATTCGATGCACGACAGCGGTGTACCCCCAATTTTATTGGGGTGACCATTTTTTTTTTAAAACATCTAGGACTAAAATAGATGTTCATTTGGGAACATTGACAATGATAAAGTCAGTTTTGACATTTATAGGTCTAAGCATGAATCCCCTACTTCTTCTATTGCATGTGAGCTTATGTGGTGAATTTGTTCAATGTGATGAATCTTGCATGATTGATGATGATAAGAGTCTTAATAAGATAAGGAAGGGAATGTTTTTAGCTTTGATTTTGATAATGATGTTGATGACACTTATGCCATGAGTGATTTTGTTGAAAACCTTTCTATTGTGGATTACTCTTCTATGGTCACTAACATGCAGCGGTTAATGGAGAGTGGCAGGGAGTTAAAACCTCCTAGACCACCTTTCTACACCCAAAATCAACAAGAATGTATCGACAATTGTGAAAGATGAATGTTTTTGGTGTGTGTTACCTAAGTCAAGAGGTAAGCCTCGTGTGATGTGGAGACCCGTCCATAGGGACGTGGTTGTAGGTGGAGTCGCAGATGGTGATTCTGAAGACCCCATCGGTTAATTATTTTTAGCTTTTGAAATGTATGAAAAATAAGTCGTGAGGACGAGAATAAAGAAACAGTGATTTTATTATGTTTTAGTAGGTTATGAAATTTTCCATGTGGTTTAGGGATTTCGTAGTCATTGATTTTTATGATGGAACAGTATTACGCTTCGTTTGCATGCTTTTGGGTGCAGAAAATTTTGCGACAAAATTGAAGGAAATGGGCATAGTACGAGTTGTGCCAAGCCTTTTGTTGCAAGCCTGTCATGAGGCATTCAAGTGGCACGAATTGTGTCATATGAATGCCGCCCTTGTCTCCCAAAAATAGCCAATCAGCTTGCATCAGGGTTCAATACGTTCCCTTCACCCCTTAACCTAGAAAACAGCATTCGCGAACCCTCTTCCTTTTTTAGCCTAAAAATCTCCATATCTACCAATTCTCAACCAAATTCCATGAAATTTGTCCCAAAATGCACCTCTCTTAATTTCAAAATAGTCCAAGTGACAATTAGCCACGGAAATAACCAAAAACATTGCCTAATATGAAGAATTAGTATTCAGCCATTTCAGATCTTTCTTCCAAGAACTCGAAGATTTGTTCCTTCCGGGTGTTGGAGATCATCGAATTTTTGTCTAGAAGGAGTCTCACACACTTCAAGTTTCTCATTTCATCAAAATCAACCTTTGATTCTCGATTAGGTACTCGGCTGAAATCCCCTCTTAAAGAGTTGGAAATTTTTAATTTTTTGGATTTTTTTGGAAATTTCATGTTGAGGACTTTGCTAGTGGGCTTGAGTGTGATTTTTGAAAATGCATAGTTTTGTGGGAAAGTTTTGACTATTGGATAGTTGGTTTGAGATTATGGTTTGGGCTATTATTGTTAGTATATTTGGACTGTTTGTGGTGCTTGTTCTTGCTGTTGAGATGCTGACACAGAGGGCTGGCCAGATTCATTATTTGACATTCATGTATTGCTATTGATTTTCATGATTTAGTATGAAGATATGTGGAGATTTTTACCAAAATTATTGAGTTTTGTAGTTTGAGGTTTATTCTAATGATTTGAGGATTGATTTATGTGAATTTATTGTTAAGGTTCATGTCTAAAATGATGCGGTGTTATTTTTCCTAACGTTTTGATGAGGTTTACTCTTTACTGTTTGACATTTATATGTAACTGTTGAGGTTCATGCTAAATTTATTGATGTTTGTCATCTGAGTTTAGTTTATGTGAATTTAGTTTTGAGGTTCATGTCTAATTTGTTGAGGTGTGCTTTTTGGTAAGTTTTTTATGAGGTTTACCCTTTACTGTTTGACATTTATGTGTAGCTGCTGAGGTTCATGCTAAATTTATTGATGTTTGTCATTTGTGGTTCATTCCATAAATTTGAGGATTGATTTATGTGAATTTAATTTTGAGGTTCATGTCTAATATATTGAGGTGTGCTTTTTGGTAACATTTTGATGAGGTTTATCTTTTATGGTTTGACATTTAAGTTTATCTGATGATGTGTATGCCAAGCTTATTGAGGTTTTCAATCTAAGTTTTGTTTTGTTCTTTTTTTATAGTACCTTCTGAGTCACCTATTCCTGCACCTCAACATTTTACACACACGTACACATTTGACACAATGCAAAGTCGTACTAGTAAATTGAATTTACCACTAGTTCGTCAAATCTTTACACGTTGATGAGTATGTTACAGTTGTGCATCGGCAGCCGAAGAGAAAGGAAACTGGCGGTAGAAGAAGAATTTCGAAAGAAATCATGCGTTCAATGTCAAGAATTATGAAGTATCAGAATGTGTAGAGAATTTCTAAAGATGAATGTGCAGATTTGAAAGAGTTGTTGAATCATGCAACAACTTTGGATGCCGGTTGTAAGTGTTTGATTTTGCATTTTTGTTGGTTTTTGTTTTGTTAACGTTACTTTTTGCACTTTGTTAATGCTCTTATTTTGTTTTTTATACAGGTTCAAATGTTGGTGCTGAGGTTGATAAGCTTTCTGACAATAACAATGAAGCTTTCCTCACTGCTCGTGACAAAGATGGTGATGTAAGTGTTTCATATTTTAGCTTTCAGTTTTTCTTGTATTGATGTTACCTTTTTTATTAGTTCATTTTTCTTTTTTGGGTTTTGGTATAGTTTCAATATTTCCTAAGAGTGTTTTAAGTCGTAATAAGGTTAAAATAGATGGTTGTGAAACTTGTGATGCTAGTGCTTCTGGTTATAAGTCTCAAGATATTGCTTCTGATGTTAATGTGGAAGTTGTTAATGATGTTGTTGCTTCTATTGCATCGAGAAAGATGTTGTTATGATTTTTTTTTTGCAGAGGGCCGTAAGTATTTTATGTTTAGGTTTTTATCTTTGTTTGTAAATACTTCTTTTCTCTGTTGGTTTATTGTGTTTTTTTTTCTTGCAGGCTCGACTGTGGCTGGTTTCAAAATTGTTGATGCTCCAGTTGTTCAGGTTTCAATACCTGATTATGTTGAGGTACCACCAACTCCTATTGAGGTTCCACATGGTTCTGTTGAGGTATCAATTGCCCATGTTGAGGTACCACCAGCTCCTGTTAAGGTCCCACCATTTCCTGTTGAGGTTCTACTAGCTCCTACTGATGTACTACCAGCTCCAGTTTAGTTTCCACTAGTTGAGGTTCCACCATCTCCTGTTATGTTTCCACCAGCTCTAGTTGATTCTTCTTAGGTACCACCAGCTACTGTTGAGGTACCAATTGTTTTTGGTAAAGGTTCTTCTTTAACTGGTAATGGTAAGGGTACTAGTTTTTGTTGTTATTTGCTTCATTATTTGTTTAATTTAGTGCTTTGTTGATGTTATTTGTTTTCATTGCAGTGGAGCATGTTGTTTCCGCTCCTCATAAAATTCGTCATAAGCATGGAGCATTTAAAAAAGTTCCTCATCTGACATATGAGAAAGAAGATGGTAGCCAATAGGGTTCTAGATGATCTGATGTTGTTTCCAATAAGTTTTTTACGTTTCATGCGGCATCTTCTATTAATGATGTTGTGTTTGCTGTTATTTATACAGGTCCTGAACGTGATGCTGAGTTTAATACTGGTTCAAGAATGCAGTCTGGTACTGTAAATGTAGAATCCAATGACAATGTTGCCAAGGATTTAAATGAGGTTCCTAAGAAATCTGATGAAGTGAACCCCAAGCTAGCAGGAGACTCTTTGAATGTTGCTGTCAATGGTGATTTTTTATGTTTTCCCTTTTGATTTTTTTAAACTTATTAAAACGTTATTGTTTTTATGTTTTTTTCATGTTTTTTTTGTAGTTGTGCTGGTGTGCATTTAGAGAACATTCACTTGCCAGAATCTAGAAATACGGATGTAGAATATGCTCCCGAAAAGGAAGATGATTTTGATATCTGTTGTCATTGTCTCAGTCCCCTCATTTTCAATGTAAAAAGAAGAAAATTGATCCTGTATAGAAGGTTAAAGAAGTAGTGAAGGACATAAAGGCTATGTCTTTGAGGACTGGCAAGGGTAAAGAAAAGGTTACTTTGAAGGGTAAGAAGTGAAAGGATGCAGCTTCGATAAAGTTAAAGGTAATGATGAGGTTTTCAGTTCTGAAAGACATGTACCTTGCAAATGTTGATGCATGTGTTGGGTAAGGATGCTTAAAAATTTGCTGAGGAAATCCTTTGAAGAAAGGTGTGAGAAAGAAAGGCAGTGGAAAGCAAAGAGCTGAAAAGTCTCTAGTTGTGGAGAAGAAGTCAGAAAAGAAAATGAAAATTGGAATGGCAAATGCAGGCCTTAATAATATGTGAGTTTTCAGTTTTTTGGTTCAATTATCCATTTCTAGTTTTTTTTATGATGAGGTTCATATTTTTTGATTATGAGGTTTTTTTTTGGATGTTGATGTTCTATGCTAAATATGTTTATCGATGGTTCAATTTTTCAAAATGTTTAAACATGTTCTTGGACATGAATTTTTAAGAAGGTGCACTAGTTGTTTTTTTATATGTTGTTGGTGTTTTCTACTTTTCAGATAAGGTTTAGATAATGTACAAAGAGGTTCACATTTATTCATGTTTAGATCCACTGGCTGAGGTTCTTCTTTTTCAATACTTTTCTCCCCAACTTGAAATTTAAGATGACTTGCTTGGTTTTGAAATTTGTTCAGGTTTTGGATGAATTGAAACCATCTCAGATTAAAGCTATTGAACAGATTAGATTTGGTGGTTTGTTTAGTTTCGGGATTAGGCATGTGCCTAAAGATTTGGTTCAAATTTGGTACAAAACTTCAATTCTACTGCTCAAGTCCAGGAGGTTAGTAGTGATAGATATCAAACTGATAAGAATGACATATTTGACATGTTCCAACTTCTATATTTGATAAGGCTGTTATTGAGGTTAGTCATAAGGGTTTTGGTAAGGCTGTTGCTACTGATGATAATTCAATTAGGCATAGGTGGATTGAAAAATACTCGATTAAGGATGGGATTATTACTGTGAAGGATTTATATAGTACTGTCCCAAATCTGTTGAGGGAAGATGAAATGCCTGAGTTTAAGCGTGTTTTCGTGATGTTTGTCTTGGCATGTTTTTTTACTCCTATTGATCGTAGCATTGTATATTCATAGATAGTGAGTTCCTTAGAAGATGTTGATCACATTTCTAGTTTTTATTAGTGTGATTCATGTGTAAGAGGTTCTATGAGAGTATTTATGGGGTCAAGCATTCACAAAAATTCAATTCTATGAATGCATGTTTAATCATCCCACTTCTTGTTTTCTTTTATCGCTATCCAATTCCGAGATTTAGTGATCCGATTAGCCTTCAATTTTACCAACACTGGGATACCAAAAATGTGAAGAAGCGTTGTTATTTATATCAACATGGAGGTTACACTGGTTTCCTTAGAAGTAGTCGTCAATTTTCATTGAGTGACAATGCAGTTTTGGTTGGTGGTATTCCGATCGGAAAGAATCCTTCTTCTATTGCTGGAGCATCATCTTTGAAGAGCAGCAAGCATCACTTCATTAAGCTGGAGTTACCTATTGGTGTGGAGGATGATGAGGAAATTGAGTGCACTTGGAATAGTGTAAGTTTTCTTATTTATTGATTAACTTCAGGGTTTTTTTACCAGCTTTTGGTGTTGATGCACTTATTTTTTACGATGAGGTTATGTTTTTGTAGAGTGTGATTTTTTACTTGTATGATTCTTGATGGTGATGATTTTTTTGTTGAGTTTCTGATTTTATTGAGGTTCAGTTTTAATTCTTGATGGTGTTGAGTTTACATTTTTTGTGTTCTTTTTTATGTTGTGACGACGAATTCAAAGAAGCCGTATTTCTTGAATTTTTAGTTCATTTATAGTTGAAGTTTAGGTTTTTTGTGATGAGGTATACTATTTTCATGCTGATATTCAATATTCATATGTTTTTGTTCATGGTTGTGGGTTTGGTTATGTTGCTGGTTTTTTATTGTGTTCTTAGATAATCCGATATTTATGATCTAACGATTCTTTTTTCCATTTTTGTTTTGGTAGCTTTTGGAAGTTGCATGAAGAAATTCAAGAGGCTTGATTTAATTGAAAGTGAGTAATTCGTTGAATCTTTTCATAAGATCAGTGAAAAGGGCACTGAAATAGGTAGCCGAAAAGCCAATGAAATAGGCAGCCATTAAGGAAATGAAACAGGCAGTCGAAAAGGGAAAGAAGAAGGTCAGACTGTTCCTGTGAAATAGGGTCCTGAATTTGAAATGCTTCCAACTGACTTTTCTCCCCTATTTTGGCACTTGCTTAGATATATTCATTGATCAAGGAAGTGTTTGAGAAGGCAAGGGCTGCAATGGTTGCTAGGGACGCTGAGATTGCATCATTTGATCTTTTTTGGTTCATCAATAATAGCTAAAATGATGATGGGATTGTGTAGTTGTAGTATCATTTGGTTAAAAAAAATTAATGTGTAGATATTTATGTGTTAAATTTTCTTTTTGTTGGTGAATTTGAAGAATGGTGAATTGAAGTATGTATTTGATTTCTAGATTGTGTTTTTATAATTGATGTTTTTAGTTTGTGTTTTTACCAGATTATTTTGGATGGTTTATGTTCCTCTGTTTGGTAATGAGGTTCCATTATTTTATGATGACGTTATCTGATTTTAATGCTCAGTTCATTTATTGTTCAAGTTTATTGTTTATAATGCACTTTTTCAGTTGTGGAAATCATTTCACCTATCTAGTTATTTTTCTTCTTTTCAATAACCAACCTCTTCAAATTCCCTCTTGTTTATAAATATCTTTGGTATAAGACAAGTAGTTAACAATATATGCAGGTCATGTATTTTGTAACAACGTTTATTCTTTATTTTATGAGGTTTTTATTTATAAAAAAATAAATGCAAAATGTAATAAAAATGAAGCCACTTCCCATGTTTTATGGTAGTTGTGAAAGTACTGTAGGATTGCAGAACATGGCAATGGAGATCATGAGTTAATGCAGATTATGTAGTAGTGAAAGAGGTGTGTTAGTGATGCTAGAAAATAGAGGATAACTATTGGTGAACTTTTTTTCAATTTTTTTATGAATAATTGTCATTTCTATTAACAGTAATGAGATTCGTTCAAAAATTGTTGACAGTTCCTATATTCAATGTTTTGTTATTGCTATTCAGCTTAGTCACTTTTCAATTTGTAACTTTTAATGCATTTTTAAAATTTCCATAATCATTACACCTTTTCATTTCCTTAAAAAGTTGTTTTTTCTCTTCTCAACAATCAACCTCTTCAAATTCCTCCTTCTTAATAAGTTTAAACATAAATTTTTCGTAGAAATATAACCTTTTGTATTCAAGCTTATTCATTGAAGTTCATCAAAAAAAATTATGAACTCAGCAAAAATGACATCTGAGAGTAGTGATGGGTCTGAACTGGGTATTGAAATGTTGTTTGAAATTGAAGTTCATCTTCTTCTCCTCTGCGATTTCATGTTCATGAGAGGAGTATGTAGGTATTGGCGTAGTGTTGTGGATTGAAAGTTATTCAAGGGGCATACCCTCCCTCTACTGATGGGTCCAAGCGCTCTTGATGGTGCTGAATGTAAGTTTTTCTGCTTGATGGAGAGAAATAATTTAATGAAGCTTTATCTTCCTGAACTTAAAGTAAAAGAGTATGTTGAGTTACGTTTTGGGTGGCCACTTGTGTTATAGATCGGTCGGGTGATGCTTTTTTGTTCAACCCATTTTCAACTACTAGAATGTAGCTTCCTAACTCTGGAAATAATCTTTTTAATAATGGTGGTAACACTAGGAAAGCTTAGCTATCAGTTAATTCGGTTTCTTCTTCACGTTTTTATCTAATGGTTGTTTGTTGAGATGGTAGTTTAGGAATTTATATATCTGTGGATAATACATGGACTAGGATTAGCAAAGGTTTGAAATTTGTTGATGTTAATTACTATGTTGAGAGGTTTTATGCTATTTTTGAAGATGATTATGGTGTTGCGGGAGTTTTGTATTGTGATCCTTTAGGAGGAGAGTTTAATGAGGTTTACGTTTTAGTTGATGATATTCCTGGTTATTATTATGACTTTTATTGCGGAGTATCATTTAGCTGAAACTTCGGATGGAATGATTCTCTTAATTAGGTCCCTCTGTTTCAGCTTATACACCCTTTGATATGTATGAATTAGATGTGGGGAACAGGCAGTTTAGAAGGATCACTGGATTGGGAAAAGATGCATTGTTTATATGTAACAATGCGTCTTTTATAGTTAATCCGTCTTCAGACCCTGAGGGACTGGTGAAGCAATGGTATGTACTTTTGGGGTAATGAAGTGAATTCTGCGTATATTAAAGTGAAGTCTGTGTATACTTATTAGTTTCAAGGGGCTAGGAGAGAGGTTTTAGATGCTAGTTTTCCCGTTCGTTCCACATATGGATACGAATCGTTGTGAATTGTTATTTCATCTGATTAGATTTTTTATTTCAAGTTTAATGTTGTAATTCGAATGGTTTTTGTAATGAAGACATCAATCTGAAAAACTGTAACCTCAACTTTTAGTACTGAAATATCATCAGAATTATTTAAAAAATTCTTATAATTCAAATTTTACTTCATTCAAAAAAATTTATGCCAAATGCTATTGATGTTCCTCAACATGAAATGAGGTTTTCTCATAATAAAGTGAGGTTTTCATAATTTCAACTGAATAGACAATCACAGTACTTCAATTTAGTATTATATAATAACTTTAAAACAACAACTCCATGCTGACACAAAACAGATTGAAACAGGTGTGTGTTTGGTGTCTTGGATCCAAATTCATTGGCGCTTGGCTTCTTCCTTTCAATTGCTTTTTTTTTCTTTTGCTCCTTCCTTTTGCCTTTATGT
This sequence comes from Rubia balearica, assembly GCA_032355405.1. Taxonomy (NCBI): domain Eukaryota; kingdom Viridiplantae; phylum Streptophyta; class Magnoliopsida; order Gentianales; family Rubiaceae; genus Rubia; species Rubia balearica. Next base: position 11,988 of record JAULKJ010212542.1, read on the forward strand.
ATTTTGGATTATGGATAGCTGGTGCAAGTATGCTTTCTGTTTGTGTTGTTATGCTGGTTTCTGAAAAAGTAGTGTCTTCGAAGTGTGAGGTTAGGGCGTTGATGGTGGTTGGGTGGTTATCAAAGGATTCTTCCAATATTCTTCTTGCTTCAATGTTTTCCTCACTTTTTAATACCAAGTTGTAGAATTTCCTTGTCATCTGTAGACGCCATGGTATTCTGTCTCTTAGTTCTGGTGCCTAGAAATCAAGAAAACATCATTGGTAAGTATACAATCAAGGTAGTCTTGGAGAACATCAACAATTAAAATGGAACTACTGATAATTATAGTAACCTCATTCAGTATCATAGAAACATCAACAATATCACCAAAATAGTTCAGATATTGATCATGCTACTATTTAATTTAGAAAAGGTCATTTAGAACTTTGTAAACATCATTATTTAACCTACAAAAATCTCTATTCTAAATATTAACCTCTTCAGAAAAGTATAAATATTCACAGATTTTATTACTTGTATTGCGCATGTGATCTTTGTCTCATTTTTCCACATTTCTATTTTTTCCATCTTAGTCCATCTCAAGCTTATGTACTCGTCCGAGATTCTTTTTTCGTTGAACATGTGCAATACACGTAGGCTGTGGCAGCAGAGGAACCAGACTTCATCAAAGTGTTTGCAGGAACATTTTACCTTTTCTTACTGAGTTGTTGTTGGCTTTATGTATAGAATTAATTCTGGTTTTGAGTTACTGGTTTCGTGCAAAACTTCATAAATGTACATGGTTCCTCCGTTAATTCCAAGATATGCTCTTGATGCTATTTTGATATCCCACTGTAGCCTGAAATATTTGTATATCCTGTGCATAGATTCTTACTGCTTGTGTTCAGGATTTCTAACCTTCTTCTTCTTTTGGTCTTGCTTTGGAACAATAAAGCTCCTTCTCTATTTCTTTGGTTCTCCAATTATGGATTGTGGCATAGTAGATCTGATAAAATTTGACGAGTGTTGTATTCTTTGATGCTTTGAAACTGACAGTAGCATTTGTACTCTCACTTCTATGTGAAGACAATGTCATAGCTGAGAAGTAGTTCTTGCTCAGGGCACTGCACCATTTATCTCGAAGCGTGTACAATTGTTTGAACCTAGTATGATTTTGTATTTGATATTTGTTTATCATTTATGCCCATTCTTTTTCGAATTCATCCTCATCTGAGAAAAACATCAGGCACTTGTCAAATGTTTTGCTGAATTCAGAGTCAATCCTTAAATTATCATAGTGGCTAATAGCATTTTGTTTTAGATGCCAAATACAAAGTCTATGCCTTGTGTTGGGGTACACCTAATTTTTTTTTAAACACCAATATCAGATGGAGGTTCTCAAACATCATCAGGGAAAAAAACCTTAGTTGATAATATTCAGACATTAATAAAAAAAGAACAACTTGCTGAACTTCAGATTTACAGAGCAGTAGCAAGAAAAAAAACCCCATTCTATATTATTCACATATCAAAAATAAAAACATAAACCTCAGTCCATATGATCAAGGCATTAAAAAAACTCAACTTCGGGTTTACAAAACATTAATTTGCAAAAGAACAACTTCATTTAAGATTTGTTAAACATCAGCAGTAAAAACTGAAACCTCGTTATATATTATTGAAACATAAGTAAGAAGAAAAATGTATGTGGATTATACCTCCTATGTGGCTTTTGACATGGCATGGTCCTGATCTGTGAAAATAATGATAGACTCTATTTCTCCCATAGATTGCTTGAATGTGTTCAGCAACCCCACAAAAGATTCTGCAGTTTCATCGTTGATGAATGCACATCCAAACATGACATTCATTATGTGATTGTTGAGGTCGATGATGTGTATCGAAACCGAATAGATAGCACGCTCTAACTCCTTGATTGCGATCTGCAAGAAAACCAACCCTGGGGGATCCCAGGGGTAAATCCTCTTAAGCTAGAGTCAG
>JAULKJ010212651.1:0-13969 GCA_032355405.1 Rubia balearica
GATCAACCAGTGTTTTTATAGGCATCCTATTTGAGTCACCCAAAATTGTTTCTTATGAGGGACCAACCAGTGCTTTTGAAGACATCACATTTCAGTGATCTGGTGGATTTTATTGTTAGGGATAAGCTAGTGCATTTGCCGGTATCCCATTTCAATCACATTATATCGCTTCTTATGAGGGATCTACTACTGCTTTTGTAGGAATCCAATTTCACTCATCCATTATGTTTCTTATGAGGGATTAACCATTGTATTTGAAGGCATCCCATTTTAGTCAACCAATATTGTTTCTTACGAGGGACCAATCTGTGTATTTAAGGGCATCTGATGGCTTTTCGTATAAGAGATCAACTAGTGCATTCTCCGGCACCTCATTTCAACCACCTGATATCGGTTCTAATAAGGGATCAACCAGTGAATTTAAAGGTATCATATTTTTAGTCATCTGATGGCTTTTCTTATGAGGGATCAACTAGTGCATTTACCGATATCCCATTTCAATCACATTATATCGCTTCTTATGTGGGGTTCACAAGTGCAATTATAGTAATATAATTTATATCGTTTGATATGTTTCTTATGAGGGATAACCTAGCGTATTCATAGGCATTCTATTCCAGTCAACCAATATTGTTTCTTATGAGGACCAACCAGTGTATATGAAGTTATCGAATGGTTTTTCATATACAAGATCAACTTGTGCATTTGCTAGCCTCTCATTTCAATCACCTAATATTGCTTCTCATATGGGATCGACCAATCCATTTGCAGGCATGCCCTTTCAGTCACCTGATATGTTTCTTTTGAGGTATTAACTAGTGTGTTTGCAGGCATCCTATTTCAGTTACCTAATATGGTTTCTTATGAGGGGCCAACCAGTACATTTCAAGGCATTCCATTTGAGTCATCCAATGCCGTTTTCTATGAGGGATCAACTAGGGTATTTTTAGGTATCCCATTTCAGTCACATGATATCTTTTCTATTGAAGGACCTACCAGTTCATTTGAAGGCATCACATGTCAGTTATCTGGTAGCTTTTCTTATGATGGATCGACAAGTGCATTTGTCGGCATCCATTTTCAATTACATTCCTTATGAGGGATCCACCGGTGCATTTTCAGGCATCAAATTTCAGTCATCTGATATGTTTTTATTAGAGATTAACCATTGTATTTGTAAGAATCCCATTTCATTCAACCAATATTGTTTCTTACGAGGGACCAACCATTGCATTTCAAGGCATCACATTTTAGTCATCCGATGGCTTTTCCTTTGAAGGATCAACTAGTGCATTTTCCAGGATCCCATTTCAATCAAATTTTATCGCTTCTTATGAGGGATCCACTAGTACATTTGCATTAATCCAATTCAAATCATCTGATACATTTCTTATGAGGAATTAACTAGTGTATTTTTAGGCATTCCATATCAGTCAACCAATATTTTTTCTTATGAGGGACTAACCAGTTCATATGAAGACATTAGATGGTTTTTCATATAGGGGATCAACTTGTGCATTTACCGATATCTCATTTCAATCACCTTATATCGCTTCTCATGAGGGATCCAACAGTGCATTTGCTTTCATGCCATTTCAGCCACCTAATATGTTTCTTTTGAGGGATTAGCTATTGTGTTTGGAGCCATCCCATTTCAGTCACTTAATATGGTTTCTTATGAGACACCAACCAATGAATTTGAAGGAATCCCATTTCAGTCATCTGATGGCATTTCTTAAGTTAGATCAACTAGTGTATTTCTGGGTATCCCATTTCAGTCACCTATATCGTTTCAAATGAGAAACCAACCAGTGCATTTAAAAACATCAAATTTCAGTCATCTAAGGGCTTTTCTAATGAGTGATCAACTAGTACATTTATCGACATCCCATTCGAATAATATTATATCTGTTCTTATGTGGGCTACATCAGTGCATTTGCTGGAATCCAATTTCAGTCATCTTATATTTTTCTTTTGAGGGATCAACCAGTATATTTGTTGGTATCCCATTTCAATCGCCCAATATTGTTTCTTATGAGGGTCCAACCAGTGCATTTGAAGGCATCACCATTCAGTTATCTGATGGATTATCTTCTGAGGGATAAACTAGTGAATTTGCTGACATCCCATTTCAATCACATTGTATAGCTTTTTATGAGGGATCTACTAGTGCATTTACAAGGATACAGTTTCACTCATCTGATATTTTTCTTATGAGGGATCAACCAGTGCATTTGTAGGCATCCCATTTTAGCTAACCAATATTTTTTCTTATGAGGGACCATCTAGTGCATTTGAAGGCATCTGATACCTTTTCATATAAGGGATCAATTAGTACATTTTTTGGCACCTTATTTAAATCACCTGATATCGCTTCTAATGAGTGATCGACCAGTGCATTTGCAGGAATGCCATTTCAGTCACTGGATATGTTTCTTTTGAGGGATTAACTAGTGTGTTTGCAGGCATCCTATGTAGTCACCTAATATGGTTTCTTATGAAGGATCAACCAGTGCATTAGAATGCATCCCATTTGAGTCATATAATGGCGTTTCTTATGATGATATCAACTAATGTATTTATAGGTATCTTATTTCAGTCACTTAATATTGTGTTTAATAACGGACCTACTAGTGCATTTGAAGGAATCACATTTCAGTCATCTGGTAGCTTTTCTTATCATGGATCGACTGGTGCATTTACCGGCATCCCTTTTCAATTACATTAGATCGCTCCTTGTGAAGGATCCAACGGTGCCTTTTCAGGTTTCCAATTTCAGTCATCTGATATGTGTTTTATTTTGGATCAACTAGTGTATTTGTAGGCATCTAATTTCATTCACCCAATATTTTTTCTTATGAGGGACCAATCACTGCATTTAAAGGCATTACAATTCAGTCATCTGACGGCCTTTCCTTTGAGGGAAAAACTAGTTCATTTTCCGGGATCCCATTTCAATCAAATTATATCACTTATTTTGAGGGATCCACCATTTCATTAGCAGGAATCCAATTTAAATCATCTGATATTCTTCTTATAAGTAATCAACTAATGTATTTGTAGGCATCCCATTTCAATAAACTAATATTGTTTCATATAAGGGATCAACTAGTGCATATGCCGACATCTCATTTTAGTCACCCGATATGTTTCTTTTGAGGGACTAACATGTTTTTTTGCAAGCATCCCATTTCAGTCACCTAATATGGTTTCTTATGAGGGACCAACTAGTGAATCTGAAGGCATCCCATTTGATTCATCTGATAGCATTTCTTATGAGGTATCAACTAGTGTATTTGTGGGTATATATTTCAGTCACTTGATATTGTTTTTAATGAGGGACCAACCAACGCAATTGAAGGTATCACATTTTAGTTACATGACGGCTTTTATTATGAGGGATTAATTAGTTCATTTAGCGACATCCTATTACAATCATATTATATCGCTCCTTATGAGGTCTTCATCAGTGCATTTGTCAGCATCCAATTTCAGTCATCTAATATGTTTCTTATGAGTGATCAACCAGTGTATTCGTAGGTATCCCATTTCAGTCACCCAATATTATTTCTTATGAAAGACCAACCAGTGCATTTGAAGGCATCCAATTTGAGTCATCGGATGGGGTTTCTTATGAGGGATAGACTAGTGCATTTTCCTACATCCCATTTCAATCACATTATATAAGTTTGTATGAGGGATCTACTAGTTCATTTGCAAAAATCTAGTTTCACTCATCTTATATGTTTCTTATGAGGGATCAACGATTGTATTTGTGGGCATCTCTTTTCAATCGCCTAATATCACCTCTAATGAGTGATCGACCAGTGCATTCAAGGAATCACATTTCAGTCATCTGATGTCTTTTCCTATGAGGGTTCAACTAGTGCATTTTTCTAACATCCCATTTATATTACATTATGTCGCTTCTTATGATGAATTTACAAGTCCAGGTGGAGGAATCTAGTTTAAATCATATGATATGTTTCTTATGACGGATAACCTGGTGTATTTGTAGGCATCTCATTCCAGTCAACCAATATTGTTTCTTATGGGACCAACAAGTGTATATGAAGTCATCAAATGAATTTTCATATATAGGATCAACTTGTGCATTCGCCGGCATCTCATTTCAATCACCTTATATCATTTCTCATAAGGGGTCGACTTGTGCATTCAAGGGCATGCCATTTCTGTCACCTGATATGTTTCTTTTGAGGGATTAACTAGTGTGTATACAGGTATCCCATTTCAGTAAACTAATATGGTTTCTTATTGTGGACCAACAAGTGCATATGAAGGCACCCATTTGACTCATCTGATGGTACTTCTTACAAGGGATCAAGTAGAGTATTTGTAGATATCCCATTTCAGTCACATGATACCGTTTCTAATGGGGGACCTACTAGTTCAGTTGAAAACATCACATTTCAGTCATCACGAGGCTTTTCCTATGAGGGATCGACTAGTGCATATGTCGGCATCCCTTTTAAATACCATTTGATCACTCTTTATGAGTAATCCACCATTGCTTTTGGAGGCATCCAATTTCAGTCATCTGATATGTTTCTTATGTGGGATGAATTAGTGTATTTGTAGGCATCCCATTTCACTCACCCAATATTGTTTCTTATGAGAGACCAACTACTGCATTTAAAGGCATTTACATTGCAGTCATCTCGTGGATTTTCTTATGAGAGATAAACTAGTGCATTTGCCGGCATCCCATTTCAATCTTATCATATCGCTTTTTATGAGGGATCTACTAGTGCATTTGCAGGAATCCAATTTCACTCATCTGATATGTTTCTTATGAGGGATTAACCAATGTCTTTGTAGGCATCCCATATCAGTCAACCAATATTGTTTCTCATGAGCGATCAACCAGTGCATATGAAGGAATCCGATGGCTTTTCATATAAGGGATCTACTAGTTCATTTTCCAGCACCTCATTTGAATTGCCTGATATTGCTTCTAATGAGGGACCCCCAGTGAATTTAAGGGCATCACATTTTAGTCATCTGATGGCCTTTCTTATGAGGGATCAACTAGTGCATTTGTCGGCATCCCATTTAAATCACATTATATCGCTTCTTATGAGGAATTTACTAGTGCAATTGCTAGAATCCAATTTAAATCAGCTTATATGTTTCTTATGAGGGATAATCTTATGTATTTGTAGGCTTGCCATTTTAGTCACCTCATATGGTTTCTTATGAGTGACCAACCAGTGCATCTGAAGGCATCACATTTGAGTAATCTGATGGCGTTTGTAGGTACACCATTTCAGTCACATGATATCGTTTCTAATGAGGGACCTACCAGTGCATTTGAAGGAATCACTTTCCAGTCATCTGATAGCTTTTCTTATGAGGGATCGACTAGTTAATTTGTCGGTATCCCTTTTCAATTAAAATATATCGCTCCTCAAGAGGGATCCACCGGTACATTTGCACGTATCCAATTTTAGTCATTTGATATGTTTCTTATGAGGGATGAACCAATATATTTGTAGGCATCCCATTTCATTCACCCAATATTTTTTCTTTTGAGGGACCAACCAGTGAATTTAAAGGTATCACATTTCAGTCATCTGATGGCTTTTCCTTTGAGGTGTCAACTAGTGCATTTTTCGAGAACCCATTTCAATCAAATTATATCGCTTCTTATGAGGGATCCAACAATTCATTAGTAGGATTCCAATTTGCATCATCTGTTATGTTTCTTATGAGGAATAAACTAGTGTATTCGTAGGCATCCCATTTCAGTCAACCAATATTGTTTCTTATGAGGGATCACATATAAAGGCATCTGATGGATTTTCATATAAGAGATCAACTAGTGCATTTGCCGGCAAATTCACCACATTTAAGTCATCTGCTGGCTTTTCTTATGAGAGATCAACTAGTGCATTTGCCGACATCCCATTTCAATCGCTTCTTACGAGGAATTTACAAGTGAAATTGCTGGAATCCAATTTAAATCAGCTGATATGTTTCTTTTGAGGGATAACATTGTCCATTTGTAGGCATTCCATTCGAGTCAACCAATATACTTTTTTATGAGGGACCAACATGTGTATATGATGGCATTAGATGGATTGTCAAATACGGAATCAACTTATGCATTTGCCGACATCTCATTTCAATCACATGATATCACTTTTTATTGGGGATCAACGAATGCATTTGCAGGTATGGCATTTCATTCACCTGCTATGTTTCTTTTGAGGGATTAACTAATGGGTTTGTAGGATTCTCATTTTAGTCACCTAATATGGTTTCTTGTGAGGGACCAACCAGCGCATTTGAAGGTATCCCATTTGAATCATCTGAAGGCGTTTCATAAGAGGGATCAACTAGTATATTTGTAGGTATACCATTTCAGTCACATGATATCATTTCTAATGAGTGACCTACCAGTGCATTTGAAGGAATTACTTTTCAGTCATCTGGTAGATTTTCTTATAAGGTATCGACTAGTTAATTTGTCTGCATCTCTTATCAATTACATTATACCATTCCTTATGAGGGATCCACCGGTATATTTATGGTATCTTATTTTAGTCATTTGATATGTTTCTTATAAGGGATCAACCAGTGTATTTGTAGGCATCCCATTTCATTCACCCAATATTGTTTCTTATTAGGGACCAACCAATGCATTTAAATCCATCACATTTCAGTCATCTGATGGCTTTTCCTTTGAGGGATCAACTAGTGCATTTTACAGGATCTCATTTCAATAAAATTATATTGCTTCTTATGAGGGATCCACTAGTTCATTAGCAAGAGTCCAATTTAAATCATTGGATATGTTTCTTATGAGGAATCAACTAGTGTATTTGTACGCATCTCATTTCAGTCAACCAATATTGGTTCTTAAGAGAAACTAACCAGTGCATAAGAAGGCATCATATGGTTTTTCATATGAGGGATTAACTAGTGCATTTGCTGGCATCTCATTTCAATCACTTAATATCATTTCTAATGAGGGATCCAAACAGTGCATTCGAAGCAATCACATTTCAGTAATCTAATGGCTTTTTATTAGGGATCAACTAGTACATTTCATGCATCCCATTTCAATCACATTATATCTCTTCTTAAGAGGGCTTCATCAGTGCATTTGCAGGTATCCAATTTCAGTCATCTTATATGTTTCTTATGAGGGATCAATTAGTGTATTTGTAGGTACCCCATTTCAGTCACCCAATATTGTTTCTTATGAGGGACCAACCAGTGTATTTGAAGGCATCACATTTCAGTTATCTGATGCATTTTCTTATGAGGGATAAACTAGTGCATTTGCCGGCATCCCATTTCAATCACAATATATTGCTTTTTATAAATGATTTACTTGTGCATTTGTAAGAATCAAATTTCACTCATTTGATATATTTCTTATGAGGGATCAACCAGTGTATTTGTAGACATCCCATTTTAGTCAACCAATATTGTTTCTTATAAGGGACAAACCAGTGCATATGAAGGCATTTGATGGCTTTTCATATAATGGATCAACTAGTGAATTTTTCGGCACCTCATTTCAATCACTGTATATCACTTCCAATGAGGAATAAACTAGTGCCTTTGTCGGCATCCCATTTCAATCACATTAAATCGCTTCCTATGAGGGATTAACAAGTGCAATTGTAGAAATTCAATTTAAATCACCTGATATGTCTCTTACGAGAGATTACATATTGTATATGTAGCCATCGACTGGCTCTTTATATAAAGTATCAAATTGTCCATTCGCCGACATCTAATGTCAATCACCTTTTATCGCTTCTCATGATGGATTGACTTGTGCGCTTGAAGGAATTCCATTTTAGTCACCTGTTATGTGTCTTTTGAGGTATTAAATAGTGTGTTTGCAGGTATCTCATTTCGGTCACCTTATATGGTTTCCTATGAGGGACCAACCAGTGCATTTGAAGGCATCCCATTTGAGTCATCTGATGGCGTTTCTTATGAGGGATCAAGTAGTGTATTTGTAGATATTCCATTTCAGTCACATGATATCGTTTTTAATCAGAGACCTACTAGTGCATTTGAGGGCATCAAATTTTAGTTATCACGAGGATTTTCTGGTAAGGGATCGACTAGTGCATTTGCCGGCATTCCTTTTCAATCACATTTTATCGCTCCTTATGAGAGATCCACATGTGCATTTCGAGGCATCCAATTTTAGTCACATGATATATTTCTTATGGGGGATAATTAGTGTATTTGTGGGCATCCTATTTCACTCACCCAATATTGTTTCTTATCGGGGACCAACCAGTACATTTAAAGGCATCACATTTGAGTCATCTGGTGGATTTTCTTACGAGGGATAAACTAGTGCATTTGTCGGCATCCCATTTCAATCACATTATATCTTTTTTTCTGAGGGATCTACTAGTACATTTTCAGGAATCCAATTTCACTCATCTCACATGTTTCTTACGAGGGATCAACCAGTATATTTTTAGGCATCCCATTTCAGTCAACCAATATTGTTTCTTAAGAGGGACCAACCACTGCATTTGAATGCATATGATAGCTTTTCATATAAGGGTTCAGCTAGTGCATTTGCCGGCACCTTATTTCAATCACCAAATATTGCTTCTAATGAGGGATCAACCAGTGCATTTAAAGGCTTCACATTTCAGTCATCTGATAGCTTTTATTATGAGGGATCAACTAGTGCATTTGCCGGCATTCCATTTCAATCACATTATATCTCTTCTTATGAGTGATTCACAATTACAATTTCAGGATACCAATATAAATCATCTAATATGTTTCTGATGAGGTATAACCTAGTGTATATGTAGGCATTGACTAGCTTTTCATGTAAAGGATCAACTTGTGCATTCGCCGGCATCTCATTTCAATCACCTTGTATCGCTTTTCATGAGGGATCGACCAGTGCATTTGCAGGCATGCCATTTCAGTCAACTGATATGCTTTTTTAAGGGATTAACTAGTGTGTTTGCAGGCATCCCATTTCAGTCACCTGACATGGTTTCTTATGAGGGACCGACCAGTGCATCTGAAGGCATCCCATTTGAGTCATCTGGTGGCATTTCTTATGAAGGATCAAGTAGTGTAAATGTAGATATCCCATTTCAGTCACATGATATCGTTTCTAATGAGGGACCTACCAGTGCATTTAAAGGCATCACATTTCAGTCATCACGAGGATTTTCTTAAAAGGGATTGGCTAGTACTAGTGCATTTACTGGCATTCCTTTTCAATCACATTCTATCGCTCTTTATGAGGGATCCACCAGTACATTAGGAGGCATCCAATTTCAGTCATCTGATATGTTTCTTATTAAGGATAAATTAGTGTATTAATAGGCATCCCATTTCACTCACCCAACATTGATTCTTATGAGTGACCAAATACTGCATTTATAGGCATCACATTTTGTCAACTGGTGGATTTTCTTATGAGGGATAAACTAGTACATTTTCTGACATCCCATTTCAATCACATTATATCGCTTTTTATGAGGGATCTACTAGTACATTTGCAGGAATCCAATTTCACTCATCTTATATGTTTCTAATGAGGGATCAACCATTGTATTAGTAGGCATTCCAATTCAGTCAACCAATATTGTTTCTTATGAGGGACCAACCACTACATTTGAAGGCATCTGATGGATGGTCATATAAGGGATCAATTAGTGCATGTGCCGGCATTTATTTCAATCACCTGATATCGCCTCTAATGAGGGATCTACCATTGAATTTAAAGGTATCACATTTTAGTCATCTGATGGCTTTTTTATGAGGGATCCACTAATGTACTTTTCGGCATCCCATTTGAATCGTATTATATCGCTTCTTATGAGGAATTTACAAGTGCAATTACAGGAATCCAATTTAAATCATCTGATATGTTTCGTAGGTGGGATAACCTTGTGTATTTGTAGGCATCCCATTCCATTCAACCAATATTGTTTCTTATGAGAGACCAGCTAGTTCATATGAAGGCATCGACTGGATTTTCATATAAGGAATCAACTTGTGCATTTTCAGGCATGTCATTTCACTCACCTTATATTTCTTCTTATAAGGGATTGACCAGTGCATTTGCAGGCATGTCATTTCAGTCACCTGATATGTTTCTTTTGAGGGATTAATTAGCATGTTTGCAGGCATCCCATTTAAGTCACCTAATATGGTTTCTTATGAGGGACCAACCAGTATATTTGAAGTCATCCCATTCGAGTCATCTGATTTCATTTCTTATAACAGATCAACTAGTGTATTTGTAGGTATCACATTTCAGTCACATGATATCGTTTCTAATGAGGGACCAAACAGTGAATTTGAAGGTATCGCATTTCTGTCACATGATGGATTTTTTTATTAAGTATTATGTAGTGAATTTTCCGGCACCCCATTTCAATCACATTATATTATTTTATGAGGGATCTACTAGTGTTTTTGTATGAATCCAATTTCACTCATCTGATATGTTTCTTATGAAGGATCAACCAGTGTATTTATAGGCATCCTATTTCAGTCAACCAATATTGTTTCTAATGAGGGACCAACCGGTGCATTTGAAGGTATCACATTTCAGTCACATTATGGCTTTTCTTATTAGGGATTAATAAGTGTATTTGCCTGCATCCCACTTCAATCTCATTATATCGCTTCTTTTGAGGGATTCACCTGTGCATTTGCAGACATCTAACTCAGACATCTGATATGCTTCTTATGAGGAATAAAACAGTGTATTTGTAACCATCCTATTTTAGTACCACAATATTGTTTCTTATGAGAGACCAATGGTTCACTCGAAAGCATCTAATGGATTTAAATATAAGGGATCAACTAGTGCATTTTACGATATCTCATTTCAATTGTTTTATATCGCTTCTAATGAGGAATTCACTAGTGCATTTGTGGGCCTGCCATTTCAGTCACCCGATAAGTTTCTTTTAAGGGATCAACTAGTGCATTTGGAGGCATCCTATTTTAGTTTCCTATTATGGTTTGTTATGAGAGACCAACCAGTGCATTTGAAGGAATCCCATTTCAGCCATCTGATGGCATTTTTTTCCAGGGATTATATAGTGTATTTATAGATATCTCATTTCAGTCACATGATATCATTTCTAACGAGGAACCTACCATTGCATTTGAAGGCATCACATTTCAGTCTACCCGAGGCTTTTCTTACGCAGGATCAACTTGTGCATTTGCCAGCATTATATCGCTCCTTATGAGGGATCCACAGGTGCATTTGGAGGCATCTAATTCAAGTCATGTGATATATTTGTTATGAGGGATTAATTAGTGTATTTGTAGGCATCCCTTTTCATTCACCCAATATTGTTTCTTATGATGAACCAACCACTGCATTTAAAGGAATCATATTTCAGTCATCTGATGGCTTTTCTTATAAAGGATCAACCAGTGAATTTGTGGCATCCCATTTATATCACATTATATCACTATTAATGATGGATTTACCAATGCATTTGCAGGAATCCAATTAAAATAATCTAATATGTTTTTTATGAGATATCAATACTGTATTTGTAGGCATCATATGGTTTTTCATATAAGGGATCAACTAGTTCATTTTTCGGCATTGCATTTCAATCACCCGATATCGCTTCTGATGTGGGATCGACCAGTGCATTTACAGGAATGCCATTTTAGTCACATGATATTTTTTGAGGGATTAACTAGTGTCTTGGTAAGCATCCCATTTCCGTAAGCTGATATGGTTTCTTATGACGTACCAACTAGTGCATTTGAAGGCATCTGATTTGAGCCATCTAAAAAGGGATGAACTAGTGTATTTTTAGGTATCCCACTTGGGTGACATGATAACGTTTCTCATGAGGGTCCTACGGGGACATTTGAAGGAATCACATTTCAATCATCTGGTAGCTTTTCTTATGAGGGATCGACTAGTGCATTTGCCAGCATCCCTTTTTCAATCACATTATATCTCTCCGTATGAGGGATCAACTGGTGCAGTTGCAGGCATCCAATTTTAGTCTTCTGATATGTTTCTTATGAGGGATCAACTAGTTTATTTTTAGGCATCCCATTTCATTCACCCAATATTGTTTCTTATAAGGGACCAACTACTACATTTAAAGGCATTACATTTCAGTCATCTGATGGTTTTTCCTTTTAGGGATTAACTAGTTCATTTTCCGAGATCCCATTTCAATCAAATTATATATCTTAATATTAGGAATCCACTAGTGCATTAGCATGAATCAAATTTAAATCGTATGTTTCTTATAAATAATCCATTACTGTATTTACAGGCATCCCATTTCACTCAACCAATATTGTTTCTTATAAAGGACTAACTAGTGTATATGAATGTATTATATGGTTTTTCATATAAGGGATCAACTGGTGCATATGTCGGCATCTCATTTCAGTCACCTGATATGTTTCTTTTGAAAGATTAACTAGTGTGTTTGGAGCCATTCCATTTCAGTCACCTAATATAGTTTCTCATGAGGGACTAACTAGTGCATTTGAGGGTATCCCATTTAAGTCCTCTGATGGCGTTTCATAAGTTGGATCGACTAGTGTATTTATAGGTATCCCATTTCAGTCACCTGATATCGTTTCTAATGAGGGACGAACCAATGCATTTGAAGGAATCACATTTCAGTCACATGATGGCTTTTCTTATAAAGGATTAATGAGTGCATTTTCCGGCATCCTATTTCAATCTCATTATATCGCTTCTTATGAGGGTCATTTGCTGGCATCTTATTTCAATCACCTGATATCGCTTCTAATGAGGGATTCACTGGTACATTTGCGGGTATGCCATTTCAGCCACCTAATAAGTTTCTTTTGAGGGATCAACTAGTGTATTTGGAGGCATCCCATTTTAGTTACCTAATATGGTTTCTTATGAAGGACCAACCAATGCATTTGAAGGAATCCCATTTCAGCCATTTGATGGCATTTTTTATGAGGGATCATGTAGTGTATTTATAGATATCTCATTTCAGTCACATGATATCGTTTCTAATGAAGGACCTACCATTGCATTTGAAAGCATCACATTTCAGTCTACTTGAGGCTTTTCTTATGCCGGATCAACTAGTGCATTTATCGGTATCCCTTTTCAATCACATTATATCTCTCTTTATGAGGGATCCACCAGTGTATTTCAAGGCGTCTGATTTAAGTCATATGATATGTTTATTATGATGGATCAATCAGTGTAATTGTAGGCATCCCATTTCACTCACCCAATATTGTTTCTTATGAGAGACCAACCACTGTATTTAAAGGAATCACATTTCAGTCATCTGATGGCTTTTCTTATAAAGGATCAACCAGTGAATTTGCCGGCATCCCATTTCAATCACATTATATCGCTATTAATGAGGGATTTACCAATGTGTATGTAGGAATCTAATTAAAATCATCTAATATATTTCCTATGAGGGATCTAGAACTGTATTTGTAGGCATCCCATTCCATTCAACCAATATTGTTTCTTACGAGGGACCAACAAGTGCATATGAAGGCATCATATGAATTTTCATAAAAGGGATCAACTAGTGCATTTTTAGGCATCTCATTTCAATCACCTGATATCGCTACTGATGTGGGATCGACCAATGCATTTACAGGAATGCCATTTCTATCACCTGATATGTTTTTTGAGGGATTAACTACTGTGTTTGTAAGCATCCCATTTCAGTCAGCTGATGTTGTTTCTTATGAGGGATCATCAACCAGTGCATTTGAAGGCATCTGATTTACGTCATCTTATGAGTGATGACCTAGTGTATTTTTAGGTATCTCAAGTAAGTCACATGATATCATCTCAAATAAGGGTCTTACCGGGGTATTTGAAGGTATCACATTTCAGTCATCTGTTAGCTGTTCTTATGAGGGATTGACCATTGCATATGCCGGTCTCCCTTTTCAATCAAGTTATATTGCTCCTACTGAGGG
>JAULKJ010212761.1:0-23265 GCA_032355405.1 Rubia balearica
TCACACCACCACCGCTAACACTCCACCACCACCCCACCACCACCACCAGCCACCACCGCCCCTAAACACTCATCCCACCACCGACAAAACCTGCAACCCGCTCCCGTCAGCCCGCTCGCCACCACCCCCATCAGAATATTGCAGAAGAAATTGAAAGAACTCAAATCTGATCTCTATCACGCCATCTCCTCATTGCCTCTCCCCGACGACGATTATCAATTTCTCGTTGCCGGTTTTGAGCAACGATTCTTGTTCGTGAGCAAGCTCCTCACCACCGAGGTCACTTCGTCATCGACGCACCGCCGCCACTTGCGCCACATTGCAAGGACCATCGAAGCCCTTGAGTTCGACTTCAACTAGTAGAAGGACCACTGTGAAAACACCCACGACGGAGACAAGCCTAATTCTGTGTGCTCATGCGGTTTAGGGTTTAGGGCGGTAGATCGGATGAGTTGAAGAAGAAGGGAGCGAGGGGGTTGTGAGTTTCTTTCCTTTTTTTCTTTTATTCCTTTTAAATTCATGGCAAAAAATTTAATTCAAAAGGAGTTAAATGGTCATTTTTATTATTTCCTTCCAAAATTTTCATTGACCATCGAAGTCAACGCATCACAGGATTATATTGGCACACTTCAAAAATTTAGAATTATTTTAATATTTTTAATTTTACAGAATTATATTGACACTTTATACCTAAATTTAGGATTATTTTAGAACTTTACTCAAAACTTTTTGGTTTGTGTGAAATGAAGCTCCTTCATTTCGTGTTACACACATGACACGTGCATGCACAAGACTTTGATAAGTAGAGACATGCAAAATTTCCGAGTAAAAACGTAATCAAAGTAGACCACGACTAATTCACTGCAGTGTTAGTCAATTAATTCAGGTCCAAACCACGACTAGAATATGGCAGTCAACTACTTATCCTGTGGTATGTAAAATACTAAAATACTACTCCATTGCGCACTAATTTGTATACTCCCTCCGTTTCGGCCGTACCCAAAAAAATATCATTTTTAAAAAAAAATATTAAAATAATATGAAGATAGTTTGTGAACAAAAACTATTTCATTTTTTTACATTAAAAACTTTACCAAAAATAAAAGTAATAAAATAATATATGGACACTAAATAAGACATGTAAGACACAAATAGGGAGCGAAAGAGTACTTCCTTTTTCATTCGTTTCAAATCAAATGAAATACTATCCATTTTAATTAAGAATACAAAGTTTTATTTTAAATTAATTAACTGTTATATGGGTTGTTTTATAATTCATGTAACTAATGGAGTGATTTGAATTTTTTTAATTGCAATGAGGTTTCTATAATTTTGAAAAACTTTTAAAATGTATCGTAAAATATAAATAACTATAATCTTTCCTAAAAGTCATTGAAACGAGATTTTTCATGATTGGTTGATGCTTTAGGCATTGATGCTATTCTCTTAGAAGCGATTGGGGCGAAAATGTCTTATCTATCAGACTATCTTTTTTAAATATATTTTTATTGTCTTATCTTGTGACATAGTTCTAGGTGAAATAAACGAGTTCATTTGTCTGAGAAGAAACCTCCTCTCTCTCTCTCTCTGAAGGAAAAAACCTCTGCCTTCTCTCTTTTCTGAAAAACACAAACCCTAGTTTACTTCCGGGGCTGCCGCCGCACCACCTTTCTTCGGCGGCCCTCCACCACAATCCCACCCTTTCCAGCCCCCCTACACCCATACCCTCCCCCTCCCGAGGTCTAAATTACTGATGAAAATAGCTAGTTTTGACTGGTTGTGGTTTCGTCGAGGTCGTGATGGTCGTGATCCGGTCGTGGTGGTCGTGGCCTTTCAGTCGTGGACGTGTTTCCTCCATGGAGATCGTGGTGCAACTCTGCAACTAGCCAAAACTCGTCACCTTGGCCAAATTTGTTACGTCCGTCTCTGCAACTTGGACCAACTCGGTGCAACTCATCACAAATCCGCATAACTCAACGTAAGGCGGGGCAACTCGTACTGATTCAGCGAAACTCGGTCTGACTATGGGCTGAGTCAGCACCGGAGGGCTTACTAAACTCAACTCAGCAAGAGTTTTGAAATTTTTGGAGAGCCAGAACACTAGAGGACTCTATTTTTAGGACCAACATCATCGTCAAGACGATAGGTATACTGGATTTTTTAATGATACAACGGTATCATTTTTATTGGTATATCTTGGATGGCAGCGACAAATATAGAGTGTGAATGTTATTTAAAATATGGAGACCAAAATTGTTTCTCATAAAGCATGGAATTCGGGTAGTTTCTGTGGTAGAGGAGGCATGAGGGTTTTGCTTCATTTTATTTTATTATTTGACTTTTCTATTTTCTAATTTTTGGGGTGGGGGCACTTAAATATGCACTTATTCTATCTCTGCATCTGTTTTCTCTAATTTTTACTTTTTCCAGTTTACTTTTAAAAAGTGTTTTGAACTAAAATAGTTTTTGGATTCAAGTATCGGGTATGAATTATCTCCGTCAGTGGTTATTTTTCGGATAGCCTGAATCCGATGAAATTTAATTGACTTCAAATTTGATATCCAAAGAGATGGTTAGGATAAATCCAAGTCAAAGTCGTTAAATCAACGGATTTTTGGCGATACTGTTCTTTCTGAGGATTTAAATTAAATTTGTAGACTTTGGTCCATCAGATGTTTTAGGCTAATTTATTGTTCATTCAATTTAATTGATCTTTTTAAGCTTTTGGGGACGAGTTAGAGATATTTATACGCACTCTAAGTGGTTTCTATACATGAACGAAAAATATTTTTGGCAATTAAAATGACAGGTTTTAGTCTCCTGGTTTAAGAGGAAATGGTCTTCACGGGTTCAATGGAAACAAACCGGACCTTTGGTTGAGGAGTTTCATTGATTTTGTTTTCATTACCTTAAATGTTTGATCAGAGGTGTGGATGGAACTGTCTGTGTGCGTCTATCTGATACTTCATTGTAATTGCTCCTGGTGGTAGTCTCGGGTCGTACTAATGTGATTACACTAAAGTTTCGCAATGATAACCACTTATCCTTATTTACCATTCTCAGCTGCCACATTGGCCTTTTCTTAGTAGTATATTATCCATTAGTGTTTTTGTGTATGATACCTTAGTTTTGAATTGTACTATCTACTTAGCGTCTCAAATGTAAGCCTTCGGGCACGACGACTTGATGTAAGCCTTCGGGCATCGCTTGATGTTAGCCATTTTTGGCACAAAAAAAAAGGAGCGACATAGTTCTAGGTGAATATCAGAAACGAGACTTCAGAAGTTTAATATCTCTCTCGACTTGAATCCCAAAGACCTGGTTTAGTGGTAATCCACACTCTCTATAACAGAGAGGTTCAGTGTTCAAACCACACCCATGTCAAAAATTGTGAATATTAGACCAATTTATTTATAGGGATTACCAAGTATTATGAGATCTTGTAGGTGGTCCCCACTGTGATTTCCCAACATGCAAATGATCGATGAAGGTGAGATCGTAGTGATTCCGATTTTAATAGCGGCGGTTCGTTGGTGGTGCAGTGCAGCGTTTGAGATTTCTCAAGAGGACATCTCTAGCTATTCAAATTGATGGAGTTTCAAGCTACACCGAACTTCAATAGATTTATTGATGATGTCTTATAATTAGGTTTTAGATTGAACAAGAACGGTTTGGGGAAATCAACATGCAAAGCGGCAACGTGGGTGTGAATCTCAAGGGTGTCGTTCTTCAATTTCCCCTGCATTTTACAGAGCAATGGCTTTCCTTCGATGGGCTCTGCGCAGGCTTTACAGCGACCAAGCGGGCAGGCTCAGAAATCATAGAAGGTTTGTTGCGACGGACTCTGCAGCGGCTTTGCTGCGATGGGCTTAATTAGGCCAGTGACTATCTACGGCGAAGACGACGAGACGAGATTCGAGCGGATCCAGAGTTAGGTTGACCCTGCTGTTTGAGGTTGCTTGACGAGGCATCGACTGTTCGAGGTCGATGACAGCGACATAGCATATGGGCGATTGAACATAGAAGGATTCAGGGATGAAAAAAGTACGGCTTGTACAAGCTGATCTGTCTGAATCCAAACACCACGAGGGTCAGCATCATCAGAAGCCTTGTCTTTGAATTCTTTGGAGGATGAGTTCACAGTCTCTGGGGAACACCTAATAGAACCATCAACATAGCCAACTAGTTTGACAGTTCGTAGAACAGAAGTAACATGAGTACGCCAGTGAAAGTAGTTGGAACCAATAAGCTAGATGGTGATGCTGTTGATCAACAACGGAAGCGTAATGGTCATCATCGGGAACAGATCCAAGCACAAAAGAGAAATCAAATCACACCAAACACACAGCAAACTTGTGAATGACAGTGGACGACTGATTTAATTGTTGTGCAAGGATGGAACAGCGAGTGCAATACGGGAATCGCAGTGAGAGACACGAAGGCGGCACGTGGGATCCAACGAGGCGGCGCGTGACGCAGCGAAGTAGGAACCAATCGGCCAATTCCGACGAGCTAGTTGTGCACAGAGGAGATCGACGGTTGGAGGCGGATGGGAATAGCCGACGACAGGGAAAACGCAAAAACATAGAAGAATTTTTTTGGGAAAAGTCAGAGAATATTTAGAGACATGACTGATACTATGATAGAATGTAAAACCCACATAATTGTGGCTGTGTGTATTCATATATAGAGTGAGTAAAAAGGGTATACAAGGCAGAATCAAATATGAAAAAAGATATATATAAAACCAATCAAAATGGATATTTCTTTCTTAACCTGATTCTAATTGATTTAATATTCTATTACACCGTTGTTATACGTAGGTATACATATTAGCGGTCAAGCATGTGTATTAATCTGCAAAGAGCAAGAATGCAATCTTGGCAGCAGCAACAGAGGGAGTACTCAACATTGTGTTAGAAAAGAAGTTGAAATTGAAACAAACTATCGAAATTAAAAAAGTTGTTCTAAAGAAAAAGAATGAGGATTTCATTAATTGTAAAATTTATCATCTTCATCGTAGTAATACTCATTCTGATCATACGTTGCATCCTCATATGCTTCTTCTTCATCACCGACATCATCTTCCAGGGTCACTTCGTTCTCTTCCTCATTAGGTTCTCTCTCTTTTGCTCCCTTTCCTTTTTCCTCCATTTTTGCTTTTTTGGCCACTGCAATGTTGTCGTCCTTCGGAGGCTGAGCATCCACCTTTTTGGTGTTTAAAGGCAACTGGAATGACAAAAGCTCTTTCTATTAAGTCATAAGCAACAACGAAAAACAATGTGCAGAAACAGGAAAAATCAAAGGAGATGAGTAAGGATGAAAATGCAACACTTGCATCATCAAATAGACTATCCAGGTTGTCGTAGTTAATTTTCGAACTTAATCTCTTTTTGGTTAGCATCTGACGGGTTGCTTCAGCGGCAGTTTTAGGCGTGCTGGTGTTTTCTGCTTCCATAGCTCTCTTCCGCTTTAGCTGCTGTCATGATACGAGAAATGGAATGGTACGGTCAGGTATTATCCGATGATCTAAACTACTATTTGGCTTTTGTATGCATGTTGATGATCATGAAATTACCTCGCGTTTTTTCTTTATGGAAGCGTTTGCTGCATAAGCCAATTTCCGCGCTTCAAGCACATCATCTGGAGCGTCGCCAAGATCTTTCATATAAGCAGCAACTGCTGCTTCCTTAGCTGCTTGTTCCTGTACAGTTAAACCAGAGAATGGTGTTATTTTTTGCACAATTTTGTAGCATGTTTTCAAGTTATTTTCGAACAATCCGGGAAAGTTGCGGAGAAAAATAAGGTGAAATATGGCACCTGAAGGTATTCTTTGTTCATTGCTTCCCATATGATCTTCTTCAATCGACTTTCTTCTTTACTAGCAAGATAGCAGTTCACCTGCAAAAACAAGATGCACAGACATTAGAAACAATATTATTTCTATTTTTCTAAAATTCAAAGATATAAATCTGAAGATCATTTTTATCTTTTGAAACTCAATTTTTTAACTCATTTTTTTATGGGGACAAAAGGGGGTCTAACCATTGTATAGAACCCGCAATCACAATATTTCATTAGGATTTCTTTACCATTACGCAGGTCTTAAATGGAAACGAAATATGGAATACAGATTCTAGAACGCATAATGGAAGCATCAAATTCAAAGATGCTGAAGCCTGGTGACCTTTTCAATCGAATTACTCACCTCCATGTCATCAACATCGGAAAGATTTTCCGTCTCGTCTGCAACTGAAGGAATCTCGCCATTGTTTCTGGGCATAGCTATCGAAATAGAAAAGGAGAGAAGATATTATATTTCGGTGAGGGATGTGGTGATGGATGAGGAGAAAGAATCGTAACTTCTAATTTATAGTTATTCTTAGAAAGGTTTTAATTCTGTTTCCTTTTAGTTGGAATCAGATTAGGTCTTTGTTTAGGAAAATTAGATGAAATTTCCATTTCCTGTAGGATTTAGGATTGGGCAGAGATTCAGTTTTGATTTTTAAAAAAAAACCCTGCAATATTACTTTTGCTCTTGGGTTGTGTGATAATCTAGATACAACTTAACCAAAGGTGTGAAGTCCAGTATTCTGAGGTGTGACGCAAGTGTTTAGGAGTGATTTCTAGATTAACGTTGGTTTTAGGACTGATTCCTAGACAAACATTTGTTTTTCTATTGATTTCATGCAGTTATTTATATCAATCGACTGCCAAAAGAGCCTATTATTTAACTCTCCTTTAGCCAAGTTTTTACTGTTTTACACAGATCTGTTTTCAAACCTACGCTCTGCATCAGGATGATTTCCAAACCCCATAATAAAACACTTACAAGCACTTTCTGCCTCTGGTACCACACCCTTTTTTGTGTTGCACACATTGTCACTTGCCTCATCATTTACCTCGTCAGAACATCTTTCCTGAAAAATAAAACTTCAGTTGAGTTTGGGAACATCACATTGGCAAGAAACACAAAGCAATAAAAACTGTTTGTGTGTGTGTGTCCACTGAACTTTTCAATATTTAAGGATTATATCAAAACATATGTTACAGAATATACCCATACCAAGTTTCACACAGCAAAAATATATTTTTTATTCCCAACCTTTTCAGCAGATGCTTGAGCCATTCTATTCATTTCAGCTGCCTGGAAAGATGGAGGTTCAGATCCTCCACCGAGTCCTCCAGAAATTTCAATGAACTGCAATATACATGACAGGCATAAATTAGGCTGCAAAATGACTCGGGTGAAAATGACGGATGAAAGCAGGAAGAAATTTACATCTTCATAGCAGCGTTTGCATAGCCCGTGAGCAAAATGAGGTTCACTGTCTTTGTGTTTGCAGAGCACTTTCGATTTATCAGACTTGTTGGCATTCACATTTGAAGTTTCAACAAAACGTTTTTCCTTCTCAAATTTCTCAGCGTTCTGAGTGAACTCTTCAATCTAGAGAAGCCATAAATATGTACAAAACCTTGTTAAGTTTCAAGAAGGTACTGAAATGTACACATGTGCCTTCATTGGAACCAATTAAACACAATTCTCTAGAGAAACATATGATAGGCTAGCCGCAAAGATGTGAAGAACGGAGAATTTTAGGGAACTTACTGTTAAGCTTCCAGATGACGTTTCCTCAAACTCAATCAATCGGTTGGTCAATGTTGCTTCACATATATGAACATGTTTCATCTACAAAAGGAGAATGTGCACAAGCTCAAGTAAACACATAAAATCACCCTACTTCTACTTTGCCCTTCTTTAAAAAAAAATACAATAGCATGTCTAAGTATTTAGAAAATGAACATGTGAAATCTGTACATGCAAAAATGAGTTTTACCATTGTGGGAATTTCCAAAATATTAGGTAGTAGAACAAGTGATTTGTAGAAGATAATAAATAATCTTTTTTTTGCCTCAGTTAACATATGCACTCCAATATACATACCCCACTAATCAAGGTTACTCTTATGTCTAAATACCCCCAGTTCTCAGAAATAATTGAAGAGACTTTATTCATTAACTTCACTTACAATCACCGTCTTGGAATAAGTGTACCCATGTGAAAGTGCCGCAACATATAATGCAGCACCGCAAATCCCACTAGGCTTCCTGCCTGTCTGTTGTATTTAAAGATTGCAGTTTATCAGGACAAGTTCAATTAACCATACGAATAACAAAATTGTTCAAATTCAAGAACATTAATGCCGACCTGCATCCAGTCTCGCTTCATGCTAGCTACTATCAGCAGTGCAGTCTTCAGCACCGATTTTCGAACTTTATCAGATTCATCTTTCAATAAATCTGCAGAAACACGACTATTAATAGACAGTGACATTGAAAAGGAAAGGTTATAGTGATCCGGATTACATAAAAGGCATTCTTGATCTCAACTATTTAAAGGGAGATCACAGTCATCATATTATTCTTGACGAAATAATGTGAAATCAAATATAGAGATCTTACAGCCAATGTCACCTTAGAATTAACCTATCACTCAATGAAGACTAATTATTGATAATCTTTGGGTCTCCCTTAAAGTTAAACAGGGAATGCATACATTTTTCTGTTATATTATATAATAAACTGAACGCGTGATATACATTATGAAAATAAGACTGAGTGGAGAATTACCATATGTAAATCGATGCATAAAAAGACTCGGATCAACAACAGTTTGAACAAACCCGTGGTTTTGAAAGCTCAAGAGTATGCAAAGCTGAAGATAAACAGCGCCCAAGACATAACTACACGATCAAATTAAGGTAATAGTTACTAACAAGGGTAAGAGGCTGCAGCTGAATCTGAGACATGAAAAGGTAAACCAAACAAGAGACGATAAAAAGAAGGCAGCTGAAGCATTAAAGCTCATATAAGAATATGTTCTCTTACACATTCACACCCAACGACATAGCAAAGTCTATCAGTAAGTATGGTTTGTTATTGGCCCTGCAATTAGATAGAGAAGTAACATATTAGAGACTCGCAAAGAAACATGGGCAAATCAACAACCCCACTAGTTAAATTATCAAGGGTCCCGGAAAAAGGGGGGAAATCTTAGAAGTTTGAATCATGAGGATAAGAAAACACGGAATAGAAAAGGGAATGAAACTTTGTACACAAAATGTTTGACATATTTAAACGAACAAAGATCCTCATTTGATGCGGCAACTATATGAACTTGTAAAACTAATCCTCCACAAGTATGAACTTATTCTAGCTTTCATTGCGGCTTATAAGGTTAAGCCACTTCCTACCACTCCCAAACCCCCAAATTAATAATTTTTGCATAGTTCACTTCCTCTAAACATATTTTCTTGTACCATCTTTGAGTTGATTCGAATCAGTTGCCAGTGGAGAACAATGCAGATGGTCCAAATGCTAGAAAAGGAGTGAGTAATGTACTCTTACTAATAAAAATTTAAAAAGTAAAAAAAAGTAGTACTTCACTCACCGACAAGCAATGTAGAGGCACGCTCCAGCAACATGTTCTGTATTTCGTCCCCTGGTAAACTCATAACGCTCAATTACTATCTGCAAGTGTGTAATACAAGCATGATAAACTTGAAATATGGTGGGGAAGAAAGAGTGGGGAAAAAGAGTCGTCTGCAAAAACCAACCCGATAAAATTGGGTAGCTTGTTTTTTCAAACCTTCATCAATCATATCTAATAGTACCGCCAAATTTTGAATATGTTTCTTTCCTGAAAAATAACATTACCAGACCAATGAAATACAACAAAAACCAAGTCTATCCCACTACCAGAGATCAGCACAAGACAAACAAAATACTTGCTGACTTCAAATAAAGTAAATCAGACCACAGCACTGCTTCAAACCAGACCAACAACTTTGCTCGTACCTTTGCTCATAAAACACAGAAGATAAATAGCTTTATCACAGTTGTAAAAAAAATACAAACTACATGCAGGACAAACAATTAAAATAAAAAGAGCAAAGCAGCTTTAACTATTGGGGGACAAAACCAAGCAGAATCTTCAGGGTGATTCAGAAAATAAAAGTAAGGGAAAAAACAGGAATGTACCCTTCTCCAATGTTCTTTTATAAGATTCTTTATGATCATCCTCAACGCTGTTTACGAAACTACCGTCCATCCGGCTCTGCACCATATAGATGAAAACAAAAATCAGCAGCATCCATATATATATGCGCACATTATAACATCAATCATTTAGACTGAGTAGTGCAAAAGCATCGCATGAAACAACAGCATACCTCTCCCCAAGGACCTTTTGTGAACGTCGCATCTTCTGTAAACTCATCTTGTTGTACCACTCTTCCACATTCAACGCAACATCTGGAATAATTGCAAGACATAAACCATAATTTCTTAGGAACAGCTGTATTCACAAGATTAATCGCTAGCTGCGCTACAAGAATGCTATTCATATAACTCACATATGTCCGGTACTATGCAGACGATGGACCTCACAGTTCCTGCGACAACTTGTACACCACATCGCGGCCCCGACTGAACAATCAGCACAGGATCAATATCCTTCACAAGGAAACACAAAAGTATTGATCAATTTGGAATGCATTAAATTTTCAAAAGCTGCAGTTTCAATTAAGCAGCAATTACATAATTAAACTTCCCCAGTGAGTACAAGTAGCCTTACTTTAGCAGAGTAGCCAGTGTAATTAACGAACATTTTCAGCCCTAGAGTTCTAGATCAAGTGAATTGTACTGGAATTGACACCATAGAACCAATTTCAGTTGTAACTTTACTAATTAACGAACATTTTCAGCCCTAGAGTTCTAAACCAAGTGAATTGTACTGGAATTGACACCATAAAACCTAGAGGCCATTGAAAATAAAGGTTCAGGCAAAATTCTTCATCGAAATATAAATTCTCCTATTTCTCTTAGGGTTCTGAATTCTTACAGAAAGCGCTGCAGGAGACCGGAGCACGGTGGTCCTGGAGTATGTAGAGCAGCGGACGGCGGCGGGGCAAGTTGCGCCTGAGGCTAATTTATTTGGAAAAATATAGCGATTCTAGATTTAAAAGGATTCGAAACCAAGACCTAGGGGCTCACAACCGCCTTAGTTCAACTAACCGAACCAATACTCCAACCAAACCATACTTGACTATGAAGGAATTGTTGACAATATTAATCTTAACTGGTCTTTGGAAGTCACACTATATAAACTTTAGCACCAACTATAAATTAATCCATATATGATAAAAATATCATCGAGACATTGTTAAAGAGTGGGTCTCTTGACATACGGCTTGTCTATAAACTTATGGACAGGACAGGACAGGGACCAATTTGCAATTAACGCAAATTATAAAAAAAAAACTCTTCTTCCCCAAATGAGATGCACAGCCTATTCTCTGCAATTTCTTCATTCTCATTCTTCTTCCTTCAATCTCCTTTCTCTGCGAATCTAAATTCTCTCAGCTGACCAAATTCTTCTCCGATCGTTTCATTTCTTTTTCCCGATGAACTCTTCAAACGACCGGTTAGTGTCCGGCAAAATTCTGCCCACGTGTAGAGGAGAAGGGATGGTGAGTTCCTGATCTAATCGAAACAACTTGATTTCAATTTGATTAAAACTGAATTTCAATTGTATTGTAATTCTTCACATCCGATTAAGGTTATATTATTCAATTGCGTTAGATTGAATGATATTGTTGTTGAAAGTTCTGAAAGTTTGAATTCTGCTGCTATGAACATGTAAAATACATGTGGCAAATATTCAAAAAATGAACTAAATGCTGCTGAAAATTTTCGTAAATACTATGCACCCGTTACCTTACAATATGTATCGTTTGTATTAAAACATGCACTTGTTTTAAAAGATCTGAGTATGAATTATAAAAAAAAAATTCTAGGATATCATGTATAAGTTAAGTTAAAATTAAAATTTTAAAATTGTCACATTTACTGTGCATTGATTACTTTACAACATTTTTTTTAAAACACGCACCTGATTTTAAAATGTTAAGTCCTTTTTTTGGATAGCAAAATTTTATCAGAAGGTAATGCATCAGTATCCTTATGAATCATTTCTTTTTTTGTTAAAACATGGATATGTTAGCCTACAACTAGTATTTCTTATAGTATACTGCAGAAAATAGGTTACATGATTTTGTAATTTTTTTAATAAAAATTCCCACATCAACTTCATTTGATTCCTTACAATATGTTCTAATTATATTAAAACTTCTATTTGTTTTCAAACACGGGGGTAAATTTTTCCGATTTCAATTAAATAGATACCACTAAAAGTCTTCGGCATGAAAACAAAACGTGTAGAAGCATTGAATATTTTGTATAAAAATCATGCAAATGTTGTTGGTTTCATACACGAGAAGAACTCTCAACACTTGAACAAAGGGAAAGATAGGGGATAAATCCTACAAGTGCTCATAGCAAAAATATCCTATTATGGAACTTACAATTACAACAGTGTTTCTATCTAGATTGACTAATAATCTCTAATACAATGAATCAATTATTAATCTTCAAAGGTAGATCATCTTCGAATTCCTTGAGTTCAGTATCAGCTTCATCTATATCAAGTTCATGCTGAAATGCCATGTAGACTCCAATGTTCAATATTGTGTGATTTCATACAACTTCAAGTTTATATCCAACTCCTGCAAAAAGTCATACACATTGGATATTAACAGTTGCAGCATATAAGCAACACATGTACAATTTGTAAAACTAACAATTGCATATATAAGTAAAGAGATGCAGTTTCTAATTCAAAACGAACAACAACAAAAAATTTAAAAATAAAAGTCAAACATAATAAAACTAACAAGTACATACTGGATACTAACAGGTGCAACATATAAGTAAACAGATGCAGTTCCTAATTTAAAACAGACAAGCAACAACAAATTAAAATAAAAAGGCATGCACAATACAACTAACTAGTACACACTGAATACTAACAAATGCAATATATAAGTAAATAGATGCACCTTGTAATTCAAAATGAACAATCAACAACGAATGGAAAAAGGTCATTCACGCTGGATAATAACAGTTGCAACATATAAGCAAACTAATGCACCTCTTAATTTAAGATGAACAATCAACAAGTTTGTTGTAATAACAAGGGGATAATTCAAAACCAGATCTCAGAAAACGCACATAACAACTTAAAACACAAGAAAACAATGCCTATCTAACGTTCAACAAAATGAAACACATACATACAATATATGAAAAATCTAACAACAATTAATTAATAATCACCGGCTGTAGTATCAACAGCTCGATCAATTCGTTTCGCCTGATCCATAGCCTAGTGTAAATATAACAAAAATCAACAAAAAATAATTTTAAAAATGCAGAAAAATCAAACAATAATACCTATACCTGCAAAGATTCACAGAATATAAAAAAGCTACAACCCTGATGCTCTAACCAAATGTGATGATTTTCAAGTAATTTTTCTAAGAATTGAGCTCAGAAAAAATGGACACCAGAAAATGCTCGGAAAACAAGTGCAGAGAAGAGGCGGAATAGAAGTAGAAAAATGCAGCGGAAAAGAACTGGAGGAGAGGCGGAAAATAGGTGGAGAACAGGAGGAGAACGAGAGAAAAATGAGAGAAGGATAAGAACGATGAGAGAGAAAGTGGAGACTAATAATGAAGAGGAAGAAACTGTTCAGGAGAGAAATAATAAAAATAAAAGAAAAACAAAATTTCTAATTAGTACCCAATTTTTTTATTAATTACAAGATAAACCCCATTTTTCAAAATAGTCTCTGGTCTGTCCATAAGCTTAGGACAGACCGCCTTTCCTGAGACTTTCTCATATTATAATATTGTACGAGAATCGATGTCTCCAAAGTTGATCTGCGATGTTGCAAAAATCGGTACAGCGATGACACATTCCCAATGTCGCACCAGCCGACATCGGTATTTTTTTATGTTACATAGGCCTATCAAAACGATATTGTATTGGTTATCGTTCCACATTAGCATGCACATGACATGAATGTCCCACAGTGCACGATGTCGGTTACAAGCATTTGCGACCTTGCTGTTATTAAAACCAACGTTAACTGGGAGTGATCGTCGTACCTCTCAAATGTACTATTTTAAGCCCTAAAGTGCTCTTAATTACAAATTAAGTAGATAATGGCAAGTCGGGGTCGTCCACGGAGAAAAGGAATTTTTCTAAGCGTTTACTCATATAATGGTAAATACTACACTAGATATAAAGATATACATACATATAAAAACTTATAAAGAGGGGGTTTTGGGTTGATTTTTCTAAGTTATCAATTTAAAGACAAGTTAAACTAGCAAACCATGTAAATATACTAAATAAGCAAAATTACTAAGACGAAGTTAAACACGAACCATGGGATCTTGATTGCAATTGATTTATACTTCCAAGCCTCTTATCTATCATTGAACATATAACCTTCACTACTTGTTGTGAAGATAAATCTTTTACCCTTCTTTGATAATAGTTTACGAGAGTGAATTTGACATCTCTTGCTAAACCTCACTAATGACCCCTTTAGTCGTTCAATGACTAAAAGTATCTCATTAATGGCATTAAGCACAAAGAATCAACAAGTTTGGTAACACTTATAAAGACTACACCATGTCTAAGCATTAAACCAATTCATGCATTTGTACAAGATTAGTCAAGAACGTTCAACGTTCATAAACCTCTCTTATTTGCTACACAAAACAAACATGACAAAGAATTTGACATTATCACATTTATCTAGCATTCATCAAATCATTAACCATAATAGAAGCTCTAATTCATGCCTTTGGGTTTCACATCAAAAGAAAGGAGAATTAGCTACTTTCTTCAAACCCTACACATAATCATACAAGCAATTCATAGGCTCAAACTTCCAATACCATTAATGTATTCAACAACCAAATTCAAGCACAATAAGTACACAATAGAAAAGCATTAAATAGCTTAAATATAGATCCCAAGACATGGGCTTGGAAACCTTAATCAATTGCTCCCAAGGTTAAGTTTAACCACTAGAGTTCATACTAAACAACAATAGCAAATCAATTATGAATTCAAGATAAAACAAGGATGAAAAACTAGGGATTTAAGAGCTGTGGAATTGGGCCAGAAAAAGATACATGAAGGAGAAAATTAGAGAGTATTTATACTACAAAAAGTCCAAAATGTTTTCAAATGTTTTCTTCTTTTTGGTCTAAGCGTAGTTGTATCCTATTCTCTTCTTCGAGTCTTCAAGGTCTTCATTGTCTTCAAAATGTAGTTTTCATGGTCTTCAAATCTTCAAACCTTTAACTTGTCTCACCAAATCCTTATTAAAAGTGACAAGAGCGATAAAGTCGCTCTTAACTCTAGTAATCGAATTTCAAGGTAAAATTGAGTCTCAAAAGCACAAAGACATACCAACATGAGTACAAAAGATCCCAAAATCATCATATAATATGGACATATCAAACCTCCCCACACTTAAACCTTACTCGTCCTCGAGTAAGGAAAGATTCAAGAATACAAAGAAGTTCAAATGTCCCCATCCTAATTCTAATAATCCCCCAAATCAAAATCTCACAAAAACTCTCAATATCATAATTCCCCAAAATTTTCTATCACACACAACCCTTATTCCTAAATCTACCCAAATATACTACCTATCAATTCCCTAATTTCCATAGAAACATTTCCTAATCCCGAAATGATATTCCCCAAAATCCAATGGTATAAGGTGAAGCAAAAACTATATCAAATGTTCAAATACAAGCTTCACTTCATACCAATATATATGTATCCAAAAACGAAGTATACCAAGAATCAAGAATTTCATACCTTACTTCGTTTTCCCCGCTAAATTACCTAATCCCAAGAAGTGTCATGATGTTAGGCTACTCGATCATCCAAATTTCAACCGCAACCTTATGCCTTCAACGTCGGCAAATGAGTAGATATTTAACCAATTTTTCTAATTTCTCTCATTTTTCCTAGGAGCCCTTTCAGGTTTTCATACTAGCCACACATCATGTTTCTTTTGGCTCACATCTCACCCACATTTAGCCTCTCATTTTTACCTAGGCCACCCTTTTGGGTTTTCGGCCTATCCGGGCCCCTAATATTGCCTAAATTGCTCTCTCGGGTTTTCAACTTAGAGGGTTTGTTTTTATCCTTTTTTAAAAAATCCAAAAGCAATAAAACTGTCCATAATGTCTAAATTATCCAAAAAGAAATAGCATAAAGCAAATCCAAAAATCTAGAAAACAGTAATCATCCCAAAATAAAACATCATCCCAAAAGAAAATATGAAATCCCCAAAAGAAATCAAAGAAAACAACGACTCCCAACCTCCCCATACTTAAACCATACATTTCCCTCAATGTATCCAAGCTTGGGTAAAAGACAATGTCTATCAAAGTACATATCGAATTGCGGGGGTACGAAGAGTAAAAGTGCTCACTATCCCTGATGTGAGGAAGAGCCACCATCTCCGTAGATCTGCTGATACTTGGCCATATATGCCTCATTCTGCTGTAGTTACTCCCTACACCTCAATGCTCCGGGATCCGATCCTGTGGGGCCACCGGCTTGTGCCCGTATATCCCACACTACGGATACGAGCTGATCGATCTCCTTATACATATCCAATAGGTTTCACGATATATACAAGTTGTGGTTGTAGATCATGTCGTGCAGTCGAGAAATCAAATCCACTAGAGGCTGCTGAGACTGGTTGCGGCTGCTCTGATCCTCCTGCATCGGATCTGGCTGGCGGTGTTGTGGAGAAAGATGCATCGACTTGTGCTGCATCGGATAGTCCTACGATGGATCTATAGTTAAAGGTATAACACCCTCATTAGAATGGATGGGGAGGTTGTTAAGCTCCCGCATAAATCCCTGTCTACACTCTTGATCTAGCTTGTTTGCCAAATTAGCCACTGGTGTGTCCAACTCTAGCTTCGTACGCTATGGCTGTGGAAGCTTCGTGAAGGGAACATCTCCAACCCTATACAACCAATGGAAAGCTCGCAGATCGATCGTGGTCTTAATGAGGTGAAAGTTGACCATTCTGGTCAAAGTGATGCGGTAAGACTCTCCTAAACCCAGCTGCTGAAGGTCCAAAGGTGTGGCGATCCTGAGGTGCTCTGCAAGTAGAGTAATCATACCCCTGCTGATATTTTCCCCCGCTCTTTCTTCATCGCCTGTACTATCCTTGGAACCCACAAGTCAGCCCATCTTCCATATCCTGTGTGTACGGGGAAACTAGTAAAGCTATACCAAAGCTAAACTAGTCCAATTTTCACAATATCACAATAGCAGTCAAAAGTCCAAGTCTAAAGCCTATAGTCAAAATCACAGTCAAAATCACAATCATTGACTAATCATACCCTAAAGCCTAAGTCAAAATCACTATCACAAAACCAAAATCCCACATTATCAATATCAGTCCATCCAAGGAATACATCCACAAAAATCAAGTCACAAAAATCGCATTGATATTCACAAAAAATCATAGAATTGAGCACATTCTCATAAATAACATTTTCAATGAATATCACAATTCAAGAGAAAAGAGTTGAAGAAATGCACCACTTTGAAGCTTAGGAAGGTGAGTTAGCCGAACCCCCAAAATATCTTGACTTGAATCAATCTAAAAATAGAAATCCCCAAATTTTGGGGTTTCATGTTCTTGGAGCAATTTGGACAGATTTATGGTGAAATGGATTGGAATTCATATGCATATTTGGTTAGAGAAGATTCTGACCGGTTTAAATGATGTTTTTCAGCTAGAATTAGTGGTTAGGGGTGGTAGAGGGCGGCAAGGCAGCATAGAAGAGGTGGAGAAGAGAAAGGGGCCAAAATTCTGATAGGTTTGCCCTTAAGATTTTTATACATAGGCTTAGTGTCGCGATCGCGGCAGGCGCGCTGCGAGTCGTGACACTGGGAAAAAATTAATTAAATAGTCTGTCTCTTTCGCGATCACAACGTGACTGTCGTGACTCGTGACAGAACCATCATGACTCGTGATGGTATGTTGCGAGAGCAAAATTATGGATCTGGGAGTTGCGAAATAGCCAGATTCTTCTGATTTCTATCGCGATCGCGACGGTCTTGTCTCTACTCGTGATGATCCGTCGTGACTCGCGACACCTCTATCTCAATCGCAAATGTTTGGAACTAGAAGTTGTAAATTTGAGAATTGTTACATGATTTACATCGAGATCGCAAGACGGTTGTCATGACTCGCGATGGTCTATTGCAACTCGTGATGGATTCATCGCGATCACAAACATGTTAACCTGGAACTTCAATTTTTTTTATTCTAGTCATGATTTTGGTCGCGATCACAATGGACATGTCGCGACTCATGATCAAAATTGTCTGCGAGTTGCAAAAATCCCTTGTTCATCACGAATTGTGATGTAGCAGTCGCGATCGCGATGAAGGTAATCGCGACTAGCAACGGTGCTCTTGCGATCGCGACAGACAAGGTTTCCCACTCGAAAATCACCAACTTTTCAAAAATCACCAACATATTCCAAAATTCACCAACTTTTCAAGCCTTTCTCCCCTTCTAATTTCTTGGAAAATCATATAAAAAACACACCTGTGAAAAGAATACGGAAAATTCATAAAGAAAATAACGACAAAAACTTAGATTGAAACAAAAACAACAAAATATCAATAATGACTCTCCGGAAAATCAAAACCAAGTTTATTTAACATCGTCGGCACGACTTACCCCCTTGTTGGAGTTTACTCACAAACCGGATCAAGAAGATCAACATCTTCTCCTTTTTCCGATACAAAACTCTCATGGTCCAGTTTCAAATGTTGGCCATTCACGTTGAAGGGGTTGGATTTAGCTCGATCTTAGACTTCCACCGCACCATACGAAAAAAATTTCACTGCTTCAAAAGGGCCAATCCATCGCGAGTTTAATTTACCGGGATATAAGTGAAGACGAGATTGAAATAGGAGGACCTTTTGACCTACGTCAAACTCCTTCCTATTGATCATCTTTTCATGTAAAACTTTCATCTTTTCCTTGTAGATCTATGCATTATCATAAGATTCCCTTCTTATATCCTCTAATTCCTGTAATTGTAGCTTAGAGCAAACCAGCCTCATCTATGTCGAGGTTAAACTTCTTGACTATCCAATAAGCTTTATGCTCTATTTCAACTGGAAAATGACACGACTTCCCAAATATTAACCAGTATGGTAACATACCGATTGGTGTCTTGTATGCTGTCCTATATGCCCATAAGGCATCATTCAGCCAAGAACTCTAATCCTTCCGGTTGGGATTAACCATTTTTTGAAGAATGGATTTGATTTCCCGATTAGAAACTTTAGCTTGGCCATTGGTTTGTGGGTGATAGGCAGTGGATGTCTTGTGCGTGACACCATACTTCTTAAAAAATGCCTCAATTGTTCGATTTCAAAAAAGGGTGCCACTGTCACTAATCAAGGCTCGAGGGATCCCAAACCCAGAGAAGATGTTATATTTCAAGAAATCTGCAACCACTTTAGAATCATCAGTTCTAGTGGGTTTTACTTTAACCAATTTTGACACAAAATCAACAACAAGAAGAATATATGTAAAGCCATAAGTTTTAGGGGCCAAGACTAACTTTACCTTCAATGAATTGAAGGCCCCTTTGCAACCTTTGTCCACCATAAATTCCATCTCCTTTAAAAGAGATGCAATTTTTAAGAAATCTTTAATAAACCTAAGGTAAAATCCCACATGGCCAAGAAAAGAATGCACTTCACACACATTGGTAGGATAAGGCAAGGTTTTAATTGTGTCTATATTTTCTTGTCTACCTCAATACCCTTAGAGAAAACAATGTGGCCTAAGACAGTGCTTTGTTCTACCATAGAATGACATTTCTCGGAATTTAACATAAGATTGGTATCAATGTAACATTTAAGAACTTGTGCTAAATTTGCTAAGCAATTGTCAAAAGAATTACCATAAACCGTGAAATCATCGATCAATACCTGAACAAAGTTTTCAAAAAATTCCAAGAAAATTCTTACCATACACCTTTGGAAAGTAGCAGGGGAATTACATAGCCTAAAAGGCATACGCCGGTAAGAAAACGTACCAAAGGGGCACGTGAAGGTGGTTTTCTGTTGGTCCTCCGGAGCTATGGCCACTTGAAAATACCCCGAGTATCCCTCCAAGAAACATTAGTATGTATGACTTACGAGTCTCTCGAGCATTTGATCAATGAATGACAACGGGAAGTGATCATTCCGGGCTATCTCATTTAGCCTCCGACAGTCAATGCACAATCGCCACCCATTTTAGACACGAGTGGGCACCATTTCACCTTTCTCATTCTCAACTACCATCACTCCACTCTTCTTTGGCACCACTTGAGTTTGGCTCACCCACTTACTATTTGAGATTGGATAGATCATCCCCGCTTGAAGCAACTTGATGATCTCTACCTTCACCATCATCGGTGGATTTAAGCGACATTGAGGTTGTCACACGGTATTGCATTATCTTCTAACAAGATTCGGTGCATGCAAGTGGATGGACTTATGCCTTTGATATCAGAAATAGTTCATCCATTGCTTCTTTATTTCTCCCCAAAACCTCCATTAGCTTCTCCTCATGCTCCTTCGTAAATTTACTCAAAATAATGACCAGGAGTGTTTTCCTTTCCCCAAGAAATGCATACTTGAGGTAACTTGGCAAAGGTTTAAGATCAATCATCGGGGATTTCTTCCTTAATGGCAAGAGTTTTGGTTTCTTGGATTACACTAAAGGTAAAGGAAGATGGTTTGAATTCATCTTTGAACGCTCATTCAAGTCCTTACAGATTTCCTTCAAGTTAGCACTCATACAATATACATTGCATGCATCATGATTATCACATTCAAGAGCAACAAACAAGGAATTATCACCACTCAATTAAAAAACATCTTGTACTACATCCGCTATGACTTCTAAAGCATGGCAAGCATATTATTCATTAGGATACTACATAGAGTCATTTATGTTAAACTCTACTTTAATAACATCGAATTCCATGGTGAGGGTTCCATTTTGCGCATCAATCATTGTCCTAGAGATTTTCAAAAATGACCTCCCCAACAAAATTAGAGTAGCATGTTTGTCATGCTCTATATCTAAGACATATAAATCCGCAGGGAATATTAAAAAATCCACCTTAACCACCACATCCTCAAAAATCCTTTAGGATATGCACTAGAACGATGGACTAATTGGATAACCACCTTGGTTTTATGCAATGTACCTAAATTGAGGCTCTCATGTAAAGAATAAGGAATCACAATTATGGATGTACCTAGATCAAACATGGTTTTTTTCAAAATGTGTGTTTCCTATCATACAAGTTACGGTAAAAATACCAGGATCGCCA
This sequence comes from Rubia balearica, assembly GCA_032355405.1. Taxonomy (NCBI): domain Eukaryota; kingdom Viridiplantae; phylum Streptophyta; class Magnoliopsida; order Gentianales; family Rubiaceae; genus Rubia; species Rubia balearica. The sequence goes on from JAULKJ010212761.1 coordinate 21,378, forward strand.
CATTTAGGTGGTAACCCCCTTTTGCACAAATTGGAAACATGCTCATTTCTCCATTTTGTTAGTTTATTTTTGGCCCTCTTCTTTCTATTCACAACACATAATTCCTTAATAAATTTTGTGTAACTAGGAATTTGTTCAATGACATTTAAGAGAGGAATATTTACCTCACATCTACAAAATATTTCCTAAACTGTCCTTATTGTCATCTTTCCTCCTCTTGTCCTTCAAAGCCTCCGGAAGTGGTGGTTCAGGTTCATATGGAGGCATTTCCACCATCTTTTCCTTCTTGTGAAGAGGGGATAAAGGTTTGGGAATGGATATCGATGTTTCAATGGTAATCTCCTTTTCCTTCTTCTTTCCCTTCCTCACTTTTTCATTGGCCAGTTTCTCAACCTCTTCATCAACTTCCCTTTCAAACACTTCAACCGCAACAAGTTTAATTTCAACAATTCCATCATCACGGGATTCGCCAACCTCCTTACAACTTCTCAAAGTGATAGCACTCGCATTTTGTCAATGATTGAGCTCTGGTTAAGATGTAAGTTTTCCCAAATATCTAGCCACCATTCGATTCAAGATTTGAGCCATTTTGCTTACTTACATCTCTATATTTTTTATGCTAGAGTCATTATTCTCTTGGTGCTTCTTATTCTTGTCCACACATTTTTCAATTTCCCAATAGCTTGCATGATTTACTCCTTTGACATCCCGAACTTTTACCTTTATTGTGGGGCTTATCACCAAGTCTTTGGTATTGCGGTTGTGGTGGCCGGTATTTTTGTTGAGAAGGATAGTAGGGTTGAAATTTTTTCCTCCTTGTGCATTCCCATATCGACGATTTGGGTGAACTTGATTAGTCACATTGTAAACCTGGTTTTGGTAACCTCCGCCTCCTTGGTAGCCTTGATATCCTTGATTTTGGTACCCTTGGACTCCTTGCCACCCATAGAACTTACTTTCTCTACTTAATCATCTTGCAAAGTCGGACATAAATATGTTGGATGTGGAGAAGAACAAATCTCGCACTAATTTACATGAGGTTTTTCCCCAGATTGAGTCATCAATGCCTTGACCATAGAAGTGAGAGTAGACACTTGGTATACAAGTTTTCCTAGTTAGAAGAAGCACTTGCATTGTTGGGATTTTTCCTTCACAAATTGGCCCTCGAGATAAAGTATCTTGACTCTTCGACTAGCTCCTCATAAAGATCCATAGCTTCCCTAGAGGACTTAGTCCCAAGAGAACCACCACATGCTCCCCTCACTAGCCTTTGATTTTGATCAAGAAGACCTTTGTATAAGTAGTAGACTAAATCCCCATCCGAATAGCCATGATACGGACAACTAGAAAGAAGCTTTTTGAACCTCTACCCAAAATCATAGAAGGACTCTTCATGCCATTGGATGATGTTGCTTATATTTTTCTTCAAGATGGTGGATTTTGAAGCCGGGAAGTATTTAGAGAAAAACTTCCTCTTCAACTCAATCCATGAGGTAATTCTCCCGGGTGGAAGATAATGGAGCCAATCTCTTACGGCATCTTGCAAGGAGAATGGGAAGGCCTTCAACATGTAAAGCTCATCATTCACTCCTTCGAGAAGTATCCCACTACAAACCATATAAAAATCAAGGAGGTACTTGTTAGGATCTTCCTCTTGCCTACCAAGGAAGGACGGTAGGAAGTGTATCCATTCTTACTTCAATTCAAAATGGCCATTAGCTCCAACCACCGGATATGTGATGCACATTGGTTGGTGCTCTAGATTGGAAGCCATAACCTCCTACGTTGGAATTTGCCTCATCGGAATGTTCCTCCCTTGAAGGGGAGAATGTTGAGCTACTCATCCCTGAATTTCACCCTCTTACTCCTCGTGATAAACCATTAAGGT
>JAULKJ010212762.1:0-13967 GCA_032355405.1 Rubia balearica
ATAGGAAGTAAGAAACTTTGGTAAATACTTTCCGAAAGAAATTCATAAATTTCAGTAAATAATTTCCTTACGAAATGCGATAACTTTGTAATTCGAAATCGACACATATTGCTACTCGAATACTGCTATGGATAGAGTCAACATTTCATTACGAAGACCGAATTTGTATACTCCCTCCGTGCAAGATAAATTGGCATATTTTGAATTTTGAAAGTCAAACTAAGTCAAATTCAATCATTAAATTATGTTATTATATATGCAAATTATTATCATGTAAAATGTTGTTGGATTCATCATCACATATATTTTAAAATTATTATTTTTTTAGATTTTTTTACACATATGAATAAAGATATTAAGTAGTTGAAAATTGATTCAGTTGACTTTCGAAAGTCAAAATGTGCTAATTTATCTGGGATAGAGGGAGTATTTAAAATTAATTAGAATTTAACATACAAATTATAAATATATTTATCAAGCATTAGATTATGAAGTTGTGCTTTACCAATGATGAATGAAATATACCTTATTTTTCAAAAAATAAATAAATTATGAAGTTGTAATAAAGACATACTTACAAGGAGTTTGCTCTTCTCAAAAGATGTTTTTTATGATAGTGTTAATCTGACCCTATCTCTTTTAGAGAAGTGCTAATTTAATCCTCTATTTGTTATGAAAGTGTTGATCTAACCCTGTCTTATTAATTAAATTATTAATCTAACCCGCCACAATTAGCCTGCGGAGGCGACCGGCGGCGGTACAACATTGACCACCGTTGATCGGCATTGATCAGTGTTGACCATCGTTGACCGGCGGCAAAGTTTTGGGGTATAATGGTCTTTAAACTTTTAGTTTTAAACCCAGGGATATTTTTTCTTTTTATATTAGGTCAACGCCAAAATTCCCTTAGTCGGTGCCGGAATAGTGCAATTTTGATATATCTGCACATTTCTCCAAAACATAGGGTTAGATTTGCACTTTCAAATTTTAAAGGGTTATTTCTGTATTTTTACAATTCAATAGGGTTATTTTTGCACTTTTCCCTTTATCCCTTGATGTAATAATAAGGTAATTTGATGTTTGTTTTTATTTATTGCAATCAGACTCCTCTAACTTTGGAAAAACTTTTTAAAATGTATCACAATGTATAAATAGTTACAATGTAGAAAATAAAGATGTAATGTTGTGATTGTATTCATGATCTGGGTTACAATAGAGGTACAAAAACCTATTCTCTCCGTCCCAAAAATATTGACATAATTGTTTTTTCACTGTTTCAATGATCATGTTTGACTGTAAATATCTCTAACTACATATAATAATAATACATAAAATTTTGATATTTAGAAACTAGATATTAAAATGAATCTAACAAGATCTACACGATATTTTTATTATGTATATATTAATTTTTATTTAGGGTCAAACTTTTTAAAATTTGACTCGGAAGCAACAATTGTGCCATTAATCTTTTGGATGGAGGGATTAAATACAAGTAATATTCACAAAATATTCTATTCCATAATACTCACAATTGTAGACACCCCCTATGGTACCGGTATTTGGGTACAATGGCACCGGTAAATCGGGACCCCAGACTACCGGTGGCTAAGTATGGGGATGATGAAACCTAGTTACAGAGGCACCTGTTTCCAAAATTATTGCTGATTAACAATTTCCAGCACCGTTTAATACTACCTATGCTAATTAATAATTGCTTGTTATTAGTTGGATGTTAATTTTCCTGCACCGACATGTAAATGAATTGCCGATGCTTGTTATTAGTTGGATGTTAATTTTCCAGCACCAGTATTAATATTAAAAACTAGTGCTGGTTTTATTTTTCATTTGCAATGCCCTATTTAAAATTTTGACTAAAGTATTTTTTTGGTCCCCAACATACCATCTTTTGGTCCCAGAGAGCAAAACCACGTTTGTTTAGTACCCTACATATTCAAAGTGAAATTTTTGGTCCCCAAAACCAAATTCCTGATGGTTTTCATCTTTTGGTCCCTAAAAAAATATTCTTTTTTATATGGTTAGGGGTATTTTTAAATTTCACTTATTAAAAAATAGCAAAAATAGCAAAAATTGAAAAGAAAAAAAAGTAGAAATAGAAAAATCCGTCCACCGCCGCCCCTTTTTAGGCCGGATTTTCCTCGCCGCAGCCCCCTTCACCCGTTCGTCGCCCCCCTCGTCGCCATCCAGCATCATCTTCACCGGTTTGCAGCATCCTCGTTGCCCCCTCGTCGCCATCCAGATATTTCTCGCCACCGCCCCCTTCACTGGTTCTAAGGTTCGCCGCCTCAGGACTATAGGTTTATTAAGAAATGATGCTGGATCGGGAATCATCACGGAGCTGGAAAGGGAGAGCTAGATTTGGGTTCGCTAGCGCTAGGGTTCACTGGATGGCATCGATCGGACGAGGTCAACGACGGTGGTGGTGGCGGAGCGAGGTGGTAGACGCGTGTGATGGGCGCGTGTAATGTACGCGCCAAATGGAGGAAGATGGATGTGACTTACGTGGGGCCTGAAGCGGCGGCGGACGTTGGAAGCGGCATTTAACGACGACGAGATAAGGTTTATTAGTTTATTAAGTGAAACTACAAAAATACCCCTAACCATATAAAAAAGAATATATTTCTTGGGGAGGAAAAAATGAAAAACCACCCAGGAAAAGATGAAAAACCACATAATTGAATCAAATCCACTTCACACATTGTACTTACTATTAAATGCCATGTATTCAATTCACAGAGAGATACATGTCCTTTTTATCATTTCACATCAAACATAAAATAACAGTAAATTTATGTGACCGGCTGCTCCTTTCACAAACTGCCACAATAATTTCTTCTCCTTTCTTCTTCAACAAGACCTGATATAAAATTATAAAAAAACATAATAAATAAGAACAGAAAAAACAGCCCAAAAAAACTTTTATAAAATTACCTTCAAGAATTACTCTGAGTCGATTGAGGTGGTGTTGCTCTGATCAGCCGCACCAGCAGAGTTTGGAACAACACTCTCCAGTAAGTCAGTCAGGTCATCCAAAAGCCGTTTATTATATTCAACCTCCATCAAATTCCCAAACTCATAATCGGATTCGGATTCTCCTGCATCTATAACAAGCGAATAGGCTCTACGAAAGCTTTCACGAAGGGGGCTCATGTCTTCATAGTCGGGCGAAAACACCATTCGGATCCCCTCAGCCACTCTTGAAAGCTCACTGTGATTAGTATTTACTTCTCTCATATTGGAAGATTCGACGACGGAGAGTCCATGTGACCACATTTTCAATCCCACCATAAATACAGGAATCAAGTGAGGGTTGCGGAGTATTTTCGCCATGAAAAGGCACATACGTTGAAACATCTCCTCCATTTTCTTCTGGCGTTCCATTGATGGAGCCGAGCTTTTCTCCGTGTTCACTTTCGGTGGATCCATACCCTACCTAGATTTGATCGGGTTTAATAATAGTTTATTGAAGGAATGTAAGTGGATATAAAATCCCCTATATATAGATAAACACGGAAAGCAAAAGATATAGTTTGCATGCATATATGTTGTAACGTGTTTGGCGGTGCACACTAACATACATGTGTCACGCATGCATGTTTTGTTGACAGTTATGTATCTTTACAACAATTAATATATTTATTAAATATAATCCAACAAAACAAAACAAAAGATAAAGATACATTATATATTGTTTCTCCGCATGGTAATCTAGATTTAATTGTAGATTTTAAAAACACTTCATTGTGTATTATATTTAAAGTGGGTATTCTATCGGGCAGTCTGCCCATAAATTTATGAACAGTCCATGTATTTTTACTTTATGCACTGTATTTGTTAAATTACATACTAAATTTATAAAATTAAAAAATATTGTTTTATATTTTTTTTATTTTTCACATTCAAATACACATTATTACTTATTTTAAAATTTAAAATACAATATTTAAGTTTTATAACAAAAATTTACAACATTTAAGGTAAAAAGTACAGTGGACTACCCATAAATTTATGGATATATCTCCTTTCCTGAAACTTTCTCTAATACTTAAAGTGGAAGTCTCGGGAGTGTGGCATATCTATAAGTCTGGGGAAGGTAGTATATCGACTGTTTAATTTTAAAAATATAGTTTTTAAAATTAAATATTGTATTTTATAAGTTAAAACATATAATAAGGCATGTATAAATGTGAAAATATAAGAAATATAATATTTAAAAATACGTTATTTAAATTTAAAAATACTTTCTTCAAATTTATTTTTTTATTTAATTTAATAAATACAGTGTATAAGTGAAAGAATACAGTGGATTGTTCATAATCTAAGTACTGCCACCAGTCAGGTGACCTCCATGTTTTTGTATCATGAAACACAAATTCTTGTTTTGGACAAGCTAAAATTTAGGCAGAGATTATTATGCAATTATTATTTATTTTGATTGGAATGGGTTTTCCTAAAGTGCTTAAAAAGTAGAGGAATTTTTGTGTAAATAGAATAATTTTGGTCTATATATACATCATAATTTTAGAAATTAATTTCATTTACTCATATATTTATTTTCTGCTGCCGAAATTGCCACGGAATATCGTAGGTCTCGTCGGTAACCACTAGATATGGCCGAACACCGACAGAATCTCATCGGAATCAGAGCCCTTGCACAAGGATGAATCACGGACTGTCCATACGCAGACGAGAGAGACGAGTCGCAATGAGAAGGCTTTAATGGCCTTGACAGCGAGGGAAGAAGCTGGCTGCATGGAATTGCGCCGCCACAATCGGTATTCTCTAGCGGTGTTGATTCTCCTCGCCAGGGTAAACTCAGCGAATTGAGCTTTAATGTGGTTGCATTTTAAACCCCGGCGCTCAATGAAGAATCAAAGTTACATGCACTACTACAAATTAAGCCTATTGTAACACTTTGAAAGTGTTACTTTAAATGCTAATAATACGAAGTTAAACCTATTGCAACACCTTCATAAGTATTATCTTATGTGATATTGCATTAGATCTAATGCAACACTTTTCAAATTCAGGTAATAATTTTCAATGTTTAAACACTAGTGGAGAGGTTTTGATTAAAGGCATCCATCAAAGGTGGTTCCATATTTTTTTTCGAGGGACCTCATTCTTGAGGACCTTCCTACTTGGAACGTGTGTAATTCGTCAGCCCAAATTCTTGGAAGGCGGTTGGACAAACTTAAAATTCAGTTATTGAAGAACCGCCTTTTAAATGTAACCATAGAAGATAGTTCAGTAATGAACCGCCTTTGATTGGGTTTCAAAGAAGGCATTTTTTTCCTAACCTTCTATCATCTCTATATGTTCTGAACTCGGAAGAAGGATCCGAGATGTGTTACGAGTTTGTATTTGTTGGGTGACGAGGCAAACTTTTGTTCCTCACCCGTAACGTGATTCGGACCTTCGTTCCAAATTTTTAAGTACTTCCCATCGGGACGTAGGGTTATCTAGGTGGGTTTCGAAGTCAGATGACATAAATGATGCACTGTTTTTGTCTTTAAAAAAAACTCATTTGGGGAAAAAGAATTTTTGGATGGGGCTTCATGAAGGGATAACTAAGTGAAACTTTGGCATTGCAAAAGGTAAGAACACATCAATTACATTAGTGTAAGGATAGTGAATTTGGTTTCAATTGTTTAAAGATATTTTAGAATATTTTTATGCAATTGGTTAATTATGATATATGAGTTTAGATGATGAGTGTAAATGTGAATGTTTTTTGTTGTATCATTCTTATGGGGTTGTGAATGTTTCTCTAATACACGTACTCAATTATGGATAAAATTGAAATGATTGGTAGGGACTTGAGAAAATCACCCGATTACTTCCCGTTGATAGATTCCTTTCTTGTGGTTGCTTTTAAACACGCTTCCAAGGATGGCGTGGTGCAAGCACGGTGCCCTTGTAAGAATTGTGAGAACGATGTATATTTGGGTAGGAAGAAGATACATGAACATCTCACCATGCGAGGGTTTCAAACTAGATACACTTCTTGGGTGTTGCACAGGGAAATTGGATCGAGTATGAAGGAAGATGTCATTCGTAAAGAATCTAATGATTCTTTTATGAAGGCCAGTTTTGAAGAATGGTTGAGGATGGTTCTAGAGAATTTCATGGTAAACTCGAGGTCCTAGAAGTTTTGCACAACTATAAGAGGATGGCATTGTATAATAGTTCAAAGCATTCGGTGTTGAGCACCATTTTTGCGAATGATGAATTCGAAAGAGAAATATGGTTGGACTGGGAACGGGATGACAGAGACTCTTGAATTGTTTCATGAATTGCTTCCAAAAGGTAATATTTTACCCGACCGATCGTATGCCGCTAAAAGAATTCTTTGTCGAATGGGAATAATATTGGAAAAAAATGTATGCCTGTCAAAATGATTGTATGTTGTATAGGGGAAAGAAGAATGAGGACCGAAATTGATGTTAGGTTTTCGTGGAGTCTTGGTAGAAGGTTAAGTGGGGTGGAACTGTGGGCGGTATGATAACAGAGTTGACCATGAAAAAACACTAACTAAAGTTTTATGGTATCTCTTTATCATTCCCCGGTTTAAGAAGTTGTTTGCCTCTAAAGAAGATGCTGAGTTGTTGCAATTGCATGCTAAAATAGATCGACCTGGGAATGGCATGATAAATCATACGTCGGATGGTGAGCAGTGGAAGAAAATAGACAGGTATGCCGAACTGCAAAGAAAACCAAGCTGTTGTAGGTAAGTGTTAAACCGCTGGAACCAAAGTGTGGAGGTTGCTTCAAGCCATAAATAGCTCCGCAGGTAACAAACATAATTAGGATGCACATCATCCTTGTAACTAACCGGTTAAGCTATATAGACTAGAGTATCAAGCACACACCTGATAAAAGCATTCTTAACATCCATCTGATGAAGAGGCCATCGACGCATAGTGGCAATAGAAAGAATAATGCGAACAGTATATGCCTTTACCACGGGGCTGAGAGTGTGATCAAAATCAAACCCCAGAATCTGAGAGAAGTCATGTGCTACCATTCAAGCCTTTTAGCAATCAATACTACCACCGGACCGATACTTGATACGAAAAATCCATTTGGAGGAGAAAACATGCACGTTCTAAAGGCGAGGCACCAAATCCCAAGTATGGTAGTGGCGAAGTGGAGCCATTTCCTCATACATGGAAAATATCCAACAAGGGTCTTGATCCACGGTCTGAACGACTAGGGAAGCTAAAAAACCAGACACTTCATAATAAAAGAAAAATCAAGGACGCCAAGAACCATCTATTGTCTTGGTGGTCATCCGGTGAGTGTGAGAAAGAGCTGGCTCAGGAGAGATATCAGCAATAGGAGAATCTGGAGTAGGAGGGGTATAAGCCTAGGGTAATGATGCAGAGGATGGAGTCATGTTTCCGAGACTGAAGAAGTAGTCATAGAGGCAGGTGAAGTCGGTGCAGGTAATACTGTAGCATCAGAATCAGAAAAAATGTGCAAGGTGACTCGATATGAGGCGATCCAGCGTGAAAGCTACGGAGAAATGACCATGTAGTCGAGGGATCCGTAAATGAAGAAAACTCCAAATGAGATGTGGTGCGAGTATCTTGCGAAGAGGATACATAAGGAAAGAAAGTCTCATCAAACTGAACATGACGTGAGACATAAATACGCCCAGTAGCCGAATCATGACACTTGAACCCTTTGTGACGGGAGATGTAGCCAATAAAAATACATGGAATGGAGAGAAGTGCAAACTTATTTGGCGCAGTATCACGCAAGCATGGATATACATAACAACCATATGGATGAAAAAAAAGAATAATCCGGTGCACATAAAAAAATGACCGGAAACAGATACTTTCCCCAAGAATGGAACTAGGCAGATGGTTAATTATATAAATCGTGGAAGTGAAAGCATCCACCCAATAAGTTGTTGGCACCGAAGAATGAAATAGCATAGCAAGACCAACTTTCATGATGTGACAATTTTTCCGCTCAGTTTGGCCATTCTGAGTAGGTGTATAGGGAGAGGAACTCTGATGATGAATGCCACAAGACACAAAGTGAGCCTGCAAAAATGATTAGTAAACTCTGTGCCACCATCATTCTGCAAGATTTTATTCTTGGTAGAAAATTGAGTCTCAACAAATTTCTGGAACTAGACAAAGATGTCAAAGAAATCGGACTTCCGATGTAATGAGAGAAGCCCATGAATCATGAAAATTCATTGACAAAAGTAGCATAACAAGAATAACCCTTTATCGATAAAAATGGAGTTGGTCTCCACAAATCACTGTGCACATTACCTAACAAGCCAGTGGCTTGTTTGTCACTGGTAAAAAAGGGCATACACTTGCTCTTGGCCATCTGAAAAGAAGAACAAGTGACGGGTGCATGCAAAATATAAGTGACGGAGATATGACCCAGTTTACTCAACAATTGAGGAGTGGCACATGAGACATGATGAAGATGAGAATGCCACTGCTCAAAAGGAGCTTGAAGTTTTTCAAAGCGTAAATTACCTAAAAAGGTGGAATCTAAAAAAAGCATTGGCATCAATCAAATATAACAATAACCGACAAATCACTAGTAAATTTACACATTAAAAGTAAACTTCTGGTGATTTGAGAAACCATAAGAACATCATTTAATAACAAGCCATAAATATTTCCCTAACCAATATGAGAAATAGATAGTGATTCACCACTACCCACAGATACATAATGAGAGCTGTGATGGGGATGTACGTTCCTTCTGAAGATGGTGAGAATTTCAAGTCATTTGGGTTGTTGCACCAAGAGTCAACATTCCATTGATTAGAAGAACAACTAACAATAACGACAAAACTGAAACATGACATGGTTGCCTATAGCGGATGCCCAAAACAACCAAAACTGCCGCAAGAGTGCAAAAGAAATATTGTAGAATGCGCCGGCTAAAGAAGAAAAATAATGGGCACTGGTGCAGAAAATTGGTGAGCTTTGCACGGCTATGCACAACCACGCTCGTGTAAATCATGCACTGGAAATGACTTGCTGTGAATTTGGGTGCGTGGATTCGTGAGCCACAAACAAAATAAATCAGTCGCATGCGTAGAGCTCACGCGTCAGATCTTTTTCATTAAGGGACCACGTGAGTCTAAATAGCTAAACAGAGAGGACCACCTGAATCTTGTCAGAGGCGTGCATGGGAAGATCTAGAACATACCACTGGAACCCAATATTTTCGAGGAAGACAACGAAAGATCAGGAAACTCTGGCGATTAGCCGGAGAAGACGAAAGGATTGCCGGCTTAATGAGGTTGAAACACTTAGGAGAAAACGCACTCGAGCAAACGCTGGAGAAGATGCCGGTGCTGATGATGGTACCAAAGAGAGGAAGAGGGAAGTGAAGGGGAAGAAAATAAAACACTGGTAAAAAAATGGGTTGTCGAAAAATGATCGGGCTTGGTCAATCTCTTTCCGGCGACTGAAAAACTGATTGGGGAGAGATGAGAACTTAAGAAAATGTGATACTATGTAAATGTGAATTCCCCATAGTTAGTATTTAGATTATTGAGAGAATAATAGAATAAATAAAGGGTATACATGTAAATATCAAAACGCTACTTTAGTCTCTAGAATCTTCTATCTTAACATCACGTGATAATGCCATTTTCTTTGTTACCTTAAAGACCACCAAATTTCTTTGGTTGAGTTTCAAATTCCATTAAAAATTAGGTAAGTGCACAAATAAATCTTGATATTTTTTCATGGAAAAAAACACAAACTACTTTTTATAATTGCAAATATAATGCTAAAGACCAAATTCCGGCATTGACTGGCCATTTCTGGCCATTGACTGCCCGAAAATGACCAAAATTCTCTTTCAACCTAATACAAAATAAAAAAAGACAAAAATACTCCTTGCCAGTCAGTGTTCTACCACCACAGCTCGGGTCAAACTAGCGGCGCCACCCCACCCTGCCAGTGTTCTGCCACTACTGCTCCGGCCAAAACAGCGGCGCGACCCCAGCCTCCATCTCACCCAGCGACACCACTACACTCCAGAAATAGCTGAGAATATACCGCATCTGAAACCGATCACTAATTTGAACCTCGCCATCCATATATGAAACCCACCACTCGTATTTGAAACACGTCACCTGACCTGCATCTGAAACTCGCCCTGAGCATTTGACTCCTAAGAATAAGTGTGGCGAACAGACGGAGAAGAGGACGCGAAGCTCGCCGGAGAAGACGACCGCATCTGACCCAGCAGAAGAAAAGGAACGAAGCTTGCGCGAGATGATGAAGATGAGCGGCGAACGGATGAAAAAGAAGACGGAGAGGTGAAAAGATCTGAACTAGAGGCAAATCTCGTCAGAGAAGAGGAGCAAGCGGCGAATGGTCGGAGATGGTATAGGAAAATTGAGCCAACAAAGAAAATGAGGGTAGGATTGTATTTGCAGAAAATTATTTAACAAAGAAGCGGCGGTGAAGGAAATATAAAGAGAAGGAAAGGAAATTAGGGTTTAGGGGCATTACAGACGTTTCATTTTTTAAATTTTGTAGGGGTAAAATAGTATTTTCACTTAATTTCAGCCTAAATCTGCCGAACAGGGTTATATTTGCACTTATATTTACTCTCTAGGGTTATATTTGCACTTTCAATTTTCAAAAGGTTATATTTGCACTTATGTGAATTAGGTAGGGTTATATTTGCACTTTTCTCAACAAAAAAATCAAGTTCTTATAATTTTGAAAATCTAACACTGCTTTGATACCATGTAAAGGTGAATTCCCTGTAGTTAGGATTTAGATTATTGAGATAATAAATAGAGTAAAATAAAGGGTATACATGTAAATATGAAAACCCTAATCTAGTCTATAGAATCTTCTATCCTAACACTGGTGATAATGCCATTTTCTTTGTTGCATCAAAGACCACCAAATTTCTTGGGTTGTGTTTCGAATTCGGTTAAAAATTGGCTTCTTTTAAGCAGGCAAGTATTTATATTCCTACACCACCAACTTTTGTTGCGAAGATGACTGAATGGAATTCCCTATTGTGCTTAGTCTGAAAAAAAAGGAGGGATATATACAAATATAACCTTATATACTTTAGGTAAGTGCATATATAATTCAGAGATAATTTTTAATGTAAAAACAACTCAAACTACTTTACATAAGTGCAAATATAACCCTAAACACCATATTCTTGCATTTATTGGCCATTTTCGGCCATGTACTGGCCAGAAATGACCAAAATACGCTTTCAACCTAATAAAAATTAAAAGGACAAAAATGCTCTTTGTCAGTCAGTGTTCTACCACCACTGCTCCGGTTAAACTAGCGCCGCTACCCCACCCCGCCAGTGTTCTTCCACCACTGCTCCGACCAAACCATCGGCACCACCCCAGACTCCACCTCACCAAGAAAAGCTACCCCACCCTAGAAACAACGGAGAACAAACCGCATCTAAAAGCCACCATGCACATCTGAAAACCACCACTCATATTTGAAACACGCATCTAAAACATCCACCCAACCCATATTTGAAACCCACCTCCTGCATTTGAAACCTTCCACCCGCCTTTGACTTCCAAGAAGAGGAGCGGAAAATATACGGAGAAGAGAATAGATGGAGAAGAGGGTGTGAAACTCGCCGGAGAAGACAAACGTATCTAACCCAGCGGAAGAAGAGGAACGGAGCTTGCGTGAGATGAAGAAGAGAAGCGGTGAGCAGATGAAGAAGAGGACGTAGAAGCGAATAGATTTGAACTAGCTCGCCGGAGAAGAGGAGCAAGTAGCGAATGGTCGAAGATGATATAGGAAAATGGAGCCAACACAGAAAATGAAGGTAGGATTATATTTGCAGAAAATTAGCCAACAAAGAAGTGGCGATGAAGGAAAAAGAAAGAGAAGGAGAAAGGAAATTAAGGTTTAGGGGCATTACAGACATTTCATTTTTTTAAAATTTCAGAGGGGTAAAATAGTATTTTCACTTAATTCCGGCATAAATATGCCGAATTGGGTAATATTTGCACTTATATTTACAATCTGGGATTATGGTTTAAGGTTTAGAAATCTAAATATGTGAATTAGATAAATTATATATGCACTTTTCTAAAAAAACAATCAAGTTCTTATAATTTTAAAATTCTTTTAAAGTATATCTCAAAAAATAAACTATAATCGGACCTTAAAAATTATAGGAACGTACGAGATTTGTATCATTGTGATTTAAAGGAAGACGCTCTCTCAAAAAATAATAATATTTATTTTTATGGATTAGAGAAAGAAAACACACAAAAGCTTAGTCCTAGTGATTGATATATAAGTGAGCTTTTTTCCCTTTTGAAAAATCAATATGATGGGATAAACATCCAGCGACAATTATAATAAGTGGAATTGACATCCACTCTAAGTAGCCTCTAGAAATAACCAATCTATGACAAGGATATTCAAATTACATGTTGACCAAATTGGTCATCTGTACTATTGCAGATCAGAGATCCAATAAAAACTGTAATATCAATCTCAAGAATATTAACTCGTTTCTGAAAATATCATGACCACTTGTAATATCACCCTCAGGAGTGTACCAGCATCAATATCACTACACCAAACATGGATCTAAAATAGCTGTAACACCACTTGATTAAGATCCAAAACACAATCTATATTGTCCAAACTGTAAACAACTTAAAAAGTACAGATTAAGAACAGAACTCCTAAAAGAGAAACACAAATGAAATCACGAACATACGATCTGTAAAACTAGATCGGAAAAAATACATCGACATGAAAAATTAGATTACATGATCATCATGGACACATCAATCTAATTTATTAGGACGAAGAAACAATACTAATGTATATAAACAAATCCATACTTATTTGATAACATGAATAATAAAAATTTATCAATTGAAAAATTATTGTTTCTTCGTCTACCTATGATAATAAGAAGGGGAAAAGAAGATGAGAGAAAAAAATTCAGAGGAGAAAAAAAGAGTGCAGTCTTGGGTTTCTGAAATGGTGAATATTGATACGTGAGCTTTCACCACATAAGAGCAGAAGAACCTAATTCAAATCTCACATGGATACGTGTGAACATTTTTAATGGAATATGTATTGTTAGTAGAGTTGTCAATTTCTGACCTGACCCAGACAGACTCGACCGAACTCAACCCGAACATGATCCTGACCGGCAAAATATTTACTCGAACCCGAATCCAAACCCATCTCAACTCGAACCCAATTCTGACTTGATAATCTGGGTCAAAACTCGAACCCAACTTGATCCGAACTCAACCCAAAATTGAATTCTGACCTAAAAATCTGGTCCCAAACCCAAACCCGAACACGTTTGATCTGAACCCGAACCTGACCTGAATAACCAAATTTACAGCACTAATTGTTAGAACATGTAGCCATAAAATGAAATAGAGAAAAGTGCAAAAATAACCCTATTAAATTGAGAAAGTGCAGATATAATCCTATGAAATTAACCCTATGTTTTGGTAAAATTGTGTAATTATACTCATTTTGCTCAATCCCGACATTGACCAAAAATTTCAGCCATTGACCAAACATGAAAAGACATAAATACCCCCTAAGTTTGAAACTGAAAAACCTAAGGACCATTTTACCCCTAACTTCTTTTTCTTCTTCATCTTCATCTTCTTCTTCCCTTCATGCTCAGAGACCCTGTTGCCTCTCTACTACCGCTCCGCCTCTCCGCTACCGCCTCGTCCCCTCTCCACTGCCGCCGCGTCCCTTCTCCACCGCCGTCGCAACCTAGAACCACCGTTGCCCAAACCCATATCATTTCTCCAATCAAAACCCAGACCTATTTCTCCAATCTGAACCCAAATCTCATCTACCTCCGCCTAACCCCAAAATGTCAAGTCATTAATATCAGCACCATGGCCCATTTCTCATCTTTAATACACTTTCTCCAAACCCTACTCC